>ML100923.1:0-66608 GCA_003697995.1 Taxidea taxus jeffersonii | reverse complement strand
AAAAAAAAAAAAAAACAACAACCAACAAATGAGATGGTAGAGACTTCCCACTTAAAAACATCCAATATGCTATCCAAAAGAAAAAAAAAAAGTTAAAGCATGGAAATGATTCTGAGGCAAAAATTCTTGTCCCCGTTTAGTAGATGGCGTCTTTTTTCAATTAGCTGCACCTTTTGATTTAAAAAAAGCATGTTATATTTTTGTTCATTAACTCTTCCTGAGAGCCAAATTAAATGGAAACCTGAGTTCTATATGCATAATTTTCAGAGCCAACACCTCCTTAGCGATGGTTCATTTGGTTTTTGACCACACACACTTTTTAGGTGCAGTACTTAGATTCTGCTGCATGGTACTTTCATTAAAAATTAACAGTAACGGGGCGCCTGGGCAGCTCAGTGGGTTAAAGCCTCTGCCTTCAGCTCAGGTCATGATTCCGGGGTCCTGGAATCGAGCCCCGCATCAGGCTCTCTGCTCAGTGGGGAGCCTGCTTCCCCCCCCCCCCCCCCGTTCCCCCTACCTACTTTGGATTCTTTTCAAATAATTAAATAAAATCTTTAAAAAAATGAACAGTAACAACAACATCAGGAGCTGGAATCTTACAGATCTTGTGATTTATCATCTCTATGAGCTTCCTAAGGCTGCCATAAAAATTACTACAAACTGGGTGGTAGAACCCAACAAAAATTGATTCTCACAGCTCTGGAAGCAAGGTTGGTTACTGCTGGTGGCTCTGGGGGAGAATTTTAGCTTCTGCTGGTTGCCAGCAGTCCTAGGTGTTCCTTGACTGGTAAACACGTGACTCCAAGATCAGCCTCTGTCTTCACATGACATCCTTTTCTCTACATCTCCATGTATCTTCGCACTCTTTCTTACAAGGATACCAGTCATGTCGGATTAGGGCCCACCTGACTCCAGTAGGACTTAATCTTAACCTAATTAACCTAACTACATCTGTCAAGACTTGATTTCCAAATAAGGTCACTTCCTGAGGTTCTGGGTGGATAGGAGTTGGGAGAGGGGTGGGGAAAAATACTATTCAACTGGGTACAGAGTACAAGTCTTAGACTATAAGCTTTTGTATCAAACAGACTACAAGCCTCTGTAGGATTGTTCAAACACTGAACACTAATACACATGTTACATGGCAAAGTAATACATTATAATACACATGGCAAAGTTAAATACACTAAAAATACCTGAACTAAAGCAGCTTGTCAGGCAACTTTAAATACTTTATGGATATTTTCTACTATTTTAAGCATATAAATCATGCATCAATCCCTGGGAGCCCCCTTTCCTCAAATCATGTTCTCATGGGTCATAATTAATAGAGTATCCAAGAGTTTCAGTTGTTCCCCCTAAGAAGGTGTATTCTCCCAAAAGCTCTCAACTTGCATGGCACTTCAAGAGCACGACTGTAACCATAAGAGTTCAAAAGGCCAATATTGAAATTCTCCCTACCTTGACACAGACCTCAATCTCCTAACAATTATCTGTCTGCTTCTATTAGGCCAGTAGTAAAATACCACCACTACTAGGTATGCCTACATATCTATCCAAAATACTGCTTTCTTCAGTGAGAAGTATGGCTGTCACAAAAAAACAAAGGAGGTGGTCCATAAACTCTACCATAAACTTGGTCTTGGCTTAACCAGACCTTATGATCCGTAAGGTGACCACTATGACCCATAGTGGTCAGATATCACCAAGAACCACTCGATCAAACCATTAGCTTTCTCTCCCCTGAAAATAAAATCTCTGTTCCACTGTTCTTTTCGTTCATCTTCTTTAAGTTTATGTATATAAACAGATATGTATATAAGCCAGATAGGTGCCCCACATCTTCTCCTTTTTGAGCTCTCAAAATCTTTTCCGATCCATGTTTCTAGATCTCTTTTATACTCTTTGTTTCTTACTTGCCCAAATCTAATTCATATGTCTGAACACACCAACCAATAAATACCATCTATAAACGTGGAAGGAATGTGGCAAGAGAGAAGAGCAGTACATTGGACCATAAGGCAACCTGAAGATCTAATACAGCCTTTACCACCAAAGGAAACACCATTGGTCTTAAATTTCTTTCATAGCTGAAGTTTCTGTCCTTCAGACATCCATGCGAAAGTACTCAGGAATGAAGTCTTATTGGACTGGCAAGTTATTTTCAAATGGGCCGGTCAAAAAGATAGATACTAATAAGGGAAGATGGAAATTGCTGGATCTAGATGTATGGAATATATAGGTGCTAACTGTACTAGTATTTCAACTTTTCTATTTGAAAACGCTGTTAAGAAAAATTGGGGGGATGGGGCGCCTGGGTGGCTCAGTGGTTAAGCCTCTGCCTTCGGCTCAGGTTATGGTCTCAGGGTCCTGGGATCGAGCCCTGCATTGGGCTCTCTGCTCGGCGGGGAGCCTGCTTCCTCCTCTCTCTCTGCCTGCCTCTCTGCCTACTTGTGATCTCTGTCTGTCCCATAAATAAATAAAATCTTAAAAAAAAAACTTAAAAAAAAAAAAGAAAAATTGAGGGGAAAATGAAGCAGAATAAATGTAATTCTTCTATTCCCAAATTCCATGACCAGATATATCTAAATCATACCTCCTCAATGATCCTCCCAAGCGGTCTCCCATCTGGACTCTTCCATTCATCCAAGTGTTACCTCATTCTCTCACCGGTGAGGTTTGACATGCTGGAGGGACCCCTGAATTCTCTCCTTTCAGCCTCACATTCACTAGTCCCACGTCTACTGAGTTTTCCCTTCTAATGTCTGGTATGTTTCACTAGCTCTGCATTCCCACTGATGTCACCTTCAGTCCATCTCTGCTCGTTTACAGCATCCTACTTCCTGGTTTGATTTCCATGTCAACTGTGCTAACACCAGTTTTATCACGTCACCTCCCTGTTCCCCAGTCTTCAGTAGCTCTCCATCTAGTTCTCAAAAGTTGTCCTTCACTATTCCTATTTATAAGGCCTCAACTCCAGACAAGTAGGTTCCTCATCACAGCCTGTGTTCATGCTTTTGTTCATACAACTCTCCTACCTGAAATAATCTCTCCCTTCCCTTTGTACATATTCAAGCCCTATTAACTGGCACTTAGTATACACTAAACCTATTAATGTTGCTCTCTTTATACATAAACACCCTCCCATCTCCACTACAGCTTGATCCTTGTTATACCCAGAGATTTCCTAAGAGTGTAACCTCGATGAGGGCAGAAACCTTGCCTGCCTTTGTCACTGACTTATCAACAGAACACAGTAAACACAGAATGCTATTTGGGGGAGGCCCCTGGGTGGCTCAGTGGGGTAAGCCTCTGCCTTCAGCTCAGGTCATGATCTCAGGGTCCTGGGATTGAGCCCTGCATCGGGCTCTCTGCTCATCAGGGATCCTGCTTCCCCGTCCCCTCTCTGCCTGCCTCTCTACCTACTTGTGATCTCTGTCAAATAAATAAAGAAAAAAATTTTTTAAAAGAATACTATTTGGGGAATAAATACTCTGTTCCTGGAAGTTTTCACTCTTTTTTACATTTTATGTTGCATTATTTCCCACACAGGTGCACACAATTCTTTCTCACAAAAAAGTGGGGGGGGCTTCAAGTATTTTTTTCAAAAAGATTTTATTTATTTGACAGAGGGGGAGAGAGAAAGAGAGAGCAAGAGCACAAGCAGGGGGGAGTGGCAGGCATAGGGAGAAAGAGAAGCAGACTCCCCACTGAGCAGGGAGCTCCATGCTTGGGCCGAAGGCAGATGCTTAACCAATTGAGCCCCCCAGGTGTCCCTTTTTCTGAAGTACTTTTTAAACTTGAATTAGGCGGGGTTCTCCAGAGAAACAAAACTGATAGGATATACAGAGCTATATGGTAAGGCAATATGAGAGATTGGCTCACTTCATTATGGAGCTAAGTCCCACCATCTGCCGTCTGCAAGCAAGAGGCTTGGAAAGCTGGAATAGCATTGCAAACTTGAAGGCCTGGGAACCAGGAGTGCTGGTGTCCAAGGGCAGGAGAAGACGGGATATCCCAGCTCAAGTAAGGAGAGCAAATTCGCTCTTCTCCCACGTTTTTGTCCTTTCAAGGCCCTCAATGGACTGAATGAGGCTCACTTGCATTGATGAGGGAATCTTCCTTACCCATACTGCTGATTCCAATGCTAATGTCCTCTGCAATCACCGTTGCACACAAACCCAGAAATAATGTTCTATCGGCTATCTGGGCATCCCTTAGCCCAGTCAAGTTGACACATACAATTAACCATCACAGACTTCCACTACTGTCAGGAAATGACAGCAGAGAGAATAGGTGTTTGAGGTATAAGAGGTAATGTGGATCCTCCCCCAACAAAAAGCGAATTTTGGGGTAATGCAGCCAAAATGAAAGTACAGATATATAAACCCAGAGGGAGTTAGCGCATATGAAAAAGCCCAATCATTAGTACCTTGAAGACAAGGCCCAGCATGCAATATCTGTCCATGACTGTGATGACAGTGAACACTATGTTTCCTCACCTTGAACCCCACATCTTCCCTTCATCACTGAGCCTCTCAAAGGCCATCTGTACAGTTCACCCATGCCTTATTCCAGGACCAATCCTACTACAGGGGAGAGGCCCAGGAGAGGTCCTACTTGAGGACCACCCTGATTTATATCTAGATGTTCTCACTGTTGACCCCATGTCTAGCCTTTTTCCCACTTCCCAGAGAATTTACTCCTCTATCAGCTCTCCTATATCTTGTCTGGATTTCAGACATTAAAGATGGTCAAAAGAAGTCCCTGTTTAATAGAAGAAAAGCAGGACTGAGGCATGGAAATCAAGTTGAAGAACCCATCTCAGTGCCTGAAAGTCCTGGCTCCAAGTATCAAAATCCCAGCAGCTCTTGAACTTACAGTTTTGTTTGGCCAATTAAACAATGATGCCCATGGGCCTGCTGTCTTCTGCCTTCTCTACCCCCTCCCATGATTACACGGAGATACCCCCACACGCATGTGTGGGCATATGCACACGTGTGTGTGGACAGGCACGTGGGCATACACACACATACATAGACACAGTTTTCAGACCTCAGATTCTCACACAGACTCAGGCTTCTTTCACTCTGTAGCTAAGTCTTGAAAAGCAATACCCACGCTGCCTCCGTGGTTAGTCACCAGCTATTATCCAAAACCTGATCACTTCTCTCAGGATGATCATACTTATAATTCATTCACCTTCTTCCAACCTCCACCCTCAAAGTGCTTTCATTGGATGACCTTCTCTTCTACCTTTTATAGGCAGGAGACATGAAAATCATCTCGTTAAGCACCATTTCTGCTTTACTCCTACAAGACGTAATTTAAAATATTGTCTCTAAGTTGACCTAATGTCTTTTATACACAATAAATTCCTGCATGGTCCTTTTTGTCCCTACTGCCAAAAGACTCAATTTTGTTTAGGGAAATAGTTCATCATCACAGATTAACGTGTAGGCATTGGGTGGTCAGAAAAAAATAACATTATCAAATCCATTGTTTCCTCTGGAGACTCCACTGTGAGAAACTTCAGAAACATAATTCTTCCCCCCACCCCCCGTACTATCATCGGCTCATTTCTGGTACCTGACATTATTCTGTCAGTTAGATTCTGTTTTAACCTTCTGTGTCCTACCTTTCACAGTGTTCTAATTTGTAAACTCCATCAAGTAGATGGAGTGTAAATATTAAATACAGGATACCATGTTACCCTTTCAAATTAACAAACTGAAAGGTTATTCTAATTACAGACTCATCACTGCAGCGAGATTAAGAAACTGAGATAAAACTAAACTGTGAATGTATCATCAACCCAAAAGTGCCTCTTACAAAAGAATGGGTAGGCCACAAAGAATGTGTGTGTTTCATGTCACAGCGAAATTGGCTTGGGGAAAACTAATGGTGAATAACTCATAATACATATAATACATATAATCAGAAATATACTTAAAATGTTTCCATGAAATTTGAGCTCTATCTCAATCATAGTGCCTTCCATAAACTCCTGGGGGCTCTTGAAAAATAACTCCAAGCAGCAGGAGATAGAAATTTCAATAGCATATTTTCAAACAAGGAGTTTGTGTTAGCTTCGTTTTAAATTCAGCTGGACAAAGAGATGGAAAATAAATTCATATAAATCTTAGAAAGTTTAAAGAAAAAAAACAAGCCACAATTTAGTACTAACCATGACACTTTACTGCAGTCAACAGCGCTGGTGATATTTTTATTATGCTTTCAGTCCAAAGCCTTGAAATTGTTACGATCATTAGAACCTAGCTATTTCTACAGTAAGTACACTCGTAGCTCCTTGAAAGACAGGACTCCTGCACTGCTTCAGGTAAAATATAATTCATAATGGGAAGATGGTTTTGACAAACACAGGCACTTACATTTCAGTATTCCTTCCCAACCTTTTCAAAATATTTACTGCCCGCTACACCTCCCTATTTCTTCTTGAATGTTTATTTTTAAACATTCCAGTGTTTTAAAGTAGGTGATCTTTAAAGAAGAAGAAAAAGAGGACTAGAGACATAGCAAGCTAAGATCGCCCTTGACTCATGCGAAAAAAGGACTAGAACCAAGATCCAAGAAATTAGAACCGCTGCATTTATTGAGTTGTCCCTAAAAGAACAATTCAGAAGGGGTGGGCAGTGGCTTCTCCGCAAAGCCTTTCAAAGCACACCTGAGGTCACAGGGACATGGGAATGAAGAGGCCGCTTTGGAAGGTGAAGGGGTCTAACAAGGACAGAAAAAAAATCCTTATCTCCAAATTAAATGAGACAAATAATGGATCTGTCTTCCTCCACTGTGTTGGTATTTATTGAGGTGGTTCACCATGTAGTTCAAACCACCATACAGTTCCATAATCCTATGAAAAGGAACGGGAGTCTTCTTCCCCTACTACACTGCACAGGCTGAAGATGAGCACTTTCAACTGCAGCTGAGTTCTGTCAAAATATTAACTCCCTAAGTCTAACATGCTTATTTTGCTACTTCTAAATATTTTCTTCATTTTAGATGTTCTTTATTGGTATCCCACTGTGAGAGCTTCGGATTTGGATCATTTGCAACCTACCTCCTCCAAGAGGCAACCATACTAACAGCATAGTTTTGGTTTTATCAGTGAGTATTTCCAATATTTTGACTTGTGAATAACAGTCATAGCTGAATCACAGACTGTATTATTATCACTACTTTGCCTTCCTTGCATGACTTTTGTTTTTCCCTGAAGTTAGTAATTGTGTCGCTCCTCTGGTTAGTTTTCTATATACTGATTTATCAATGTATTCCCAAACTCTCTCTTCCTTTGGTAAAACTCCCCTCACTGGGGTCCATCACTTCCGGTATTTGCCAGTTCTTTACTTGGAGACATCCAGCAGCTTCTGACCTGCCCCAGTCGGAATGGGATGTTCTCCCTGCACACTCATGGCTGGAACCCTGAGGGTTCTTCCCTCCTCGTTCATGTTGGAGCTCCTTTTCCGAATGACATATATCTACTTTCCATGTCTAGTTCTCTCGTTCCATGAAATCTTGTCTAGTAACATTGTGATAAAGGATGCATGAATAGTAAATATTACGAGGCTCAGGCTGTCTGAAAATATCTTTATTGGAGACTCACATTTAACTCAGAGCTTGGCATGGTGCAGAATGTAGGCTTATATTCATTTTCTCCCTGAAGTCTGAAGGCAGGACTTGTGGCTTCCTGTACTGCTACTGAAAACTCTGAGGACATTATGATTACTGATCCTTTGTTAGTAATTTGCTTTTTTCTCCTCACAAACTTTTAGAATCCTCTCTTTGTCTCTGGTGTTCTGAAAGGTCCTAATGGTGTTCTTTGATGTGAATCTAATTTCAACCACTGACCCAGGCACTGAGCGAGCTATTTCAAATAGGAAACTTATGCCTGAGGATTTTTTTTCACTGTCTGATGCATATCCTCCCCTCCATTTTCCATTTTTTTTTTTCTTTCTGGAATGCATTTTTATTTGGATCGTGGATCTCTTAAAGTGATAAGAAAATTTCAGGTCCAGTCTATTTCCTAATTTCCTTCACTAAATCTTTTGCCCTATTTTCCTAGAGATTTCTTCACCTTTATCTTGGAATACCCTTATTTATAGATCGACAGTTACTGAGCAATTGCTACGTATCAGGCTGTGTTCTAAGTGCTGGGGATACAGGAGTGGAACACAGCAGATGAACAAATCCTTGCTCTTATGGAGCTGATGGTCTACTGTTTTTACCTTCTATTATCCTAGAAAACAGGACAAGTAGAGTAAAATACACAGGCTATTAGGCAAACAAACAATATAAGTTGTTTTTGTTATTTTCCTTCTTTTACAAGGAAGGGAATCAAAATTATGTGACGCTGAATAGGATGCTAAACTAAAGAATAAACAAAAAGGGGGGCACCTGGGTGGCTCAGTGGGTTATAGCCTCTACCTTCAGCTCAGGTCATGATCTCAGGGTCCTGGGATCGAGCCCCACATCAGGCTCTCTGCTCAGCGGGGAGCCTGCTTCCCCCTCTCTCTCTCTGCCTCTCTGCCTACTTGTGATCTCTGTCTGTCAAATAAATAAATAAAATCCTTTTTAAAAAAAGAATAAAAAAAAGAGAGGTTGCCATTTTAGGTCTGTTGGTCAGGAAAGGTTTCCCTGAAAAGGCGAAATTTAATAGAGTATCTTACTGAAGTGAGGGAAAGAGGCTTACAGATCTCTGTGGGGATGGCATTCCAGACCGAGAAAAGAAACAGAGTCAACACCACATGGAAGTTTAAACGGTCCCCATGTTGGAGGAAGACCAAGAAGGCCTGTTTGATTAGAATGGAAAGAGCCAGGAGCTGATGAGTCCATGATGAGATTATACAGGAAATAATTCTAGAGCAGGGTGGGGCAGGGCAGATCCTGTCTGGCCTGGCAAACCTTTCTAAAAACTTCAGCTCTTACTCTGGTTAGATGAGAAGCCATTTTCTCAGGATCACTCTGGTTGCTCTGTGGAGAAGAAACTGTTAAGTCTCTGTTCTAGGTAATGGATGACTAAAAAATTTAACTCAACATTCCAGTTGAGAAAAACAGGGGTCCCTCCTGTGTTACCTCTCCTGAGAATAAAACCCCAGAATTCTCTCAGGGCAGGAGAGGGGACCAAGGGAATCTGACCACTTCTCCAATAGAACCACACCCAATTCTGTCTTATTGTCAACTCTACACCCTCACCCTTCACTTTTAGAGATGTCCCCAATCCCTAAAGCCTTTGGCGGGAGGTGGGGGCGGTGTAGAGGTGGGGGCGGAGGTATATATCTGTTTATTTCTCACCCTGCCTCTCCATCACCTTACCAGTCATCCTGCTTTCCAGCTGCCATGGTATTCATCCTCTAGGCTACTCTCTCTTTGGCCTTGCGGTTTTATCTTATTTTTATCTTTATTCTTTTTGTAGGAATCTCAGGGGGACAAACAATAAACACATGTTGACTCTGCCACTTTAAACAGAAGTTGGAATACAGCATTTATGTGCTTGCACACGCACACACACAAACACACCGCCAAAGAGCCAAAATAAAATATAAGTCAGTTAAGCATGAAGCCTCCGGAGCCAGGACACCTCCTCTCAAAAACAGCTTTGGAGAGGTTATTTCAACTCTCTGTCCCCTACAGTTAGTCTATCTGTAACACAAAGAAAATAACAAAAGTGCCCTAGACATGTTGTGACTATAATACAAATTAATGTAAGTTAATTTACCTGCTGAATGGTAAGTGCTCAACAAATCTTCATCATTACTAGGGAGCTCAGTAAATGTGTGTGCATGCCATCTTAATACCAAGGGGGGAATAACGCAATGTTTTCACATGAAGGCTTTGCAAAAATATTTGTCACCCATCAGAGACAAGTCACTAAAATATATCCAGTATCTTTGGAATTGCCTTTTCTCGATCCTTCTATTTATTTGCCCTTCGTTTTTCTTCTTTCATCTGTTCCAGCTTGCTAGGCCTGCACCCACTCTTCTCAGTTTTCTACTGACACATCAAGTAAGGTATGAATGTGCTACTGTGACAAGGTGGCCTCTCCTGCCGGCCTCCTCTTCCCATTCCTGGCAGGTCTCCATCACACGCTGCCCAACCCATCCTTGCTGTCAGAACATCAGTGCTGTTTTCCGCCTTGGTGCTCTTCCCACTGCCAGCTTTGCACCGGGCTTCTCTATTTTTACCTCTCACACATATTTGTCATCAAAGGACAGGGTTTCCTTTGCGCTAGTAGAGGCACAAAACGGCACCCAAATCTATCACAGCCCTCCTGGTGCAGGCAAGCATTTCAATAAATGGATTTTTACGCCTTCCTCTGTGGCGGCAAACCATTACAAACTCGATTTTATTTTCTAACTCGTCCACCACATTGTTAACCGTTTATGTACACGTGTATGCATGTCATCATGCGTGTGTGCATTTGCAAATGAAGAAAAAGTAATGCATATAAAGTTCATCTTTAAAAACCTGTGATTTTATCTGTTCGCTAACAGGACCTCTTGGCTTTGGTCGCACATGACCACCCTGTTGAGCCATCCCTCCAATCTCTATATTTTGTTTACCCTTTTGTTGGTGGGTATATTTATATATATTTTCCCCCAGTTGTCCGTTTGGGCTTATTTCGACAGCTTCTAAATTGGATGCCACTGAAAATAACTTTCATCAGAAACTTTGAGACCTCTTTTTCACAGGTCAGAAGTTGAATCCTACTTAGATCAGAGTTACTTGTTAGAATGACAGGTCAGAGCCTCCTTGGCTCTGCCCTAAGCAGACCCTGTTCTTTTGCTTTTGAGCGAGAAAGCACCAGCGTTACTATAAATTCTCCTCAGCAAATGGAAACAGCACGGAGTGGGCAGTTTTTATTCTTTTTCTCTATTTATATGAGTTTATCTAAGTACTTAATCCCTTGGTGGGGGAACGTGATATAAAAATATAGTGTCTTAGTGTTTCGGATCTTTGGCTTCCTTCTGCATATTTTGAGGAACAGATGAAGCCTACTATGTGAAATCACTTTGTAAACTTGCAAGAAGCTGTATGAACATAAAAAAAAAACTATTATCTCCTCAGATATGGGGTATTTTCTTCAACTACCCTGTAGCCTGACCACTAATGTCCTTTACAGAAGCAGAAACAATCCTACTTCCAAGCTTACCGGATTTAGAAACGGTAAGGGGCCCCTGGGTGGTTTAGTGGGTAGAGCAGAGACTCTCGGTTTGGGCCCAGGTCATGATCTCATGGGTTGCGGGACAGAGCCCTGAGACAGGCCGCACACTCTGCCGGGAGTGTCTCCCTCAGCCCCTACGCCCACTCACATGCACTCTCTCTCCTTCTCAAATAAGAGCTAAATCTTTGAAAAGAACTTACAAATAAAAGAGGTAAAAGATGCCTCATGATAGAAAGGCCCTAAAAGTCTAGGCCACTGAGAAATTCTCCCTTTAGCTACATGATAAATCAGGGAATGTGAAGCCGCCTTCTTGTTCACTAAGTTTCTCGCATCACTTTACCTGCTTCACAGATGAAACCTGTCCTGTTCTTCCTTCAAACACATTCTGCAAACTTTTACGATTGTGTACAGGACATAATCACTATCCCTCAATTTATCATAGAATTTGCATAAAGGAGCTTTTGGAATTAACCAGGTGGAATGAACCATGAAGTGTCCTGGGTTAGAAACTTTTAAGTACGCTATGGCGGTGTCAAACGAAAGCCCACGGATAACACGCAGCCTGCCATCTGCTCGTAGAAAGAGTTTTACTGGACCACAGCCACGCTCACCCGGCCGCCTATCGTCTACGGCTGCTGCTTCACTAGGCCGGCCACACTGCGCAGCTGCAACGTACGCTGGGCCACCCACGAAGCTAAAAATACGAATTCCGCAGAAAAAGTTCGCAGGCCCCTCCTCCTCCGGATTCTCGGCATACCCGCTAGAACCCTAACCCAGAAAAACCGGAGTATGCATTAGGTAAATACACAGCAGTGCAGAATCGCTGAACTCTACCTCTGAAACTAGTAACACACTCCATGTTAATTAATTGAATTTAATTTTTTTTAAAGTTCCTAGAATTTGGGAATAGGGTGGGGCGGGGGGAGACCATTGTAAAGAAACCTCTTAAACGGCATGGACCTTCCATTAGGAATGGAGGAGCTGACTGAGATAATTAATTACCTAATTGCTCAACAAGCTTTTTCTCATTCTAATTGTCCTGAGAATACCGATGTATTGTTTGTTTACTTCAGCTTTTTTTCCAGGCTTGAACTTGAAGAGAAAGGATAAGAAAGGCTCCCCAGAAGGAAAATGTTACTCTGAAGACAAAGTAGCTCTTGCTTAAGCACAGAAACCAGCTTTTGGATGCCGATTCTCAAGTCACTAACAGGAGAATGAGCTTTAATAATTTTTAATCAAGACACTGTAAACAATAAATCTGAGTTTTATAAAACCAAGCACATTGAAAGCAAGCCTGGCAAATATTTTCTCGACAACAGAAAGCCAAAATTTAGTAACAGTAATTTATGGCCCAAAGAGAATAACCACAAAATCTATGACCTCTAAGCAACAGCTTATTTACCTTAAGTCTTATTTATTACTATATACATTGGTCATTTACTATTGCGTAAAAAACTTCCCCAAGACTTTGCCAGTGAAAATAGCAATAAACATCTATGGGCAGACCTCGTTTTATTGCACTTCACAGATAATGCATTTTTCCACACTGAATGTTAATGGCAAAAGAAAGAGAAGAGAAGAGAAGAGAAGAGAGAGAGAGAGAGAAAGAGAGAGGAATGAAGGAAGGAAAGAAAAAGGTTTATGGCAACCTTGCATCAGGCAAGTCTGTGGGCACCATTTCTGCAAACACGTTTGCTCACTTTGTGTCTCTATATACCATTTTGTTCATTCTCACATTATTTCAAACTTTTTCACTCTTCTATCTGTTATGGTGCTCGGTGATCAGGGGTTATGACTCACTGAAAGGTCAGATGATGGAGAGCAATTTTTAGCAATCAAGTATTTTCTAATGAAAATATGTGTTTGTAGCCATCACCTTATTGCACTACAGTAACTAGTTATTGTTACTATTTTAACTATTATAGTTATTGGACTACAGTATAGGGTAAACGTAACTTTTGTGGGCACTGGGAAACCAACAATTTCATTGGACTTGCCTCATTGCAGTATCTGGTTTTTTGGTGGCAATCTCACACTGAAGCTTCAATGGGTCCAAGATATGCCTGTATTATTGCACATAGTTTCTATGGGTCAGGAATTCAGAAATGTCTCAGTTGGGTGGTTCTGCCTACAAGACTGTCCTGAGGTTGGCTGCAGACCGGCCATCAGGGGACGGTCATCTAAAGCTTGCCTGGGCCTGGAAGGATCTGCTTCTCTCGTACTTGACTCACACTCCTAGATTTCCCGAACACTCCCTCCAGTTCCCACCAGCTTCTTTACCCCTAGCCTGCTTAAAGCCACTCCCACAGTGGAGTGTTTGTGCAGTGTTTCTTAGGACAGCACTGCACAGTCAGTTATCAAAATCTATCTTCGTTATCTACAGCTGTATAAAACACTTCTAAGAGTTTAAAACCCTTCTAAGAGTTTAAAACAAACAGTATGGCTGAGAAACTGAGTAAGGGACATTTAAAATAGAGGCAAGAGAGGAGAACTGAGAGCTCTCACCCCCTACCACTCCTTCTGGATTATAGACCCCAGCAAGAAAAAAACCTACTTTACTACTCCAGCCAGAAGAAGAAGTTCTCCTTGCCCAACAAGCTCCACCAACAAGAAAACTCAACTCAGCCAACAACAACAACAACAAAACCATTTCCACTCTGAACTCTTGCTTTCCTCCAAAGGACTTTATACTCAAAGCAGCCCCTCCCAACTTGTCTTTGTTCTTTGTAATGTTCCTTTCCTTTGATCTCCAGACTTGCCTATGGTTTCCTAGAGCTCCCACATCCCAAAGTGCCATTCCTGTGCTGTTTCTGAATTAAACTATTTTGCTGGTAAAATAACTGGCTGTTTTGCTTTTAAGGACATTTTATAAAGCCCTAAGAAGTATTTCTTTAGGCTGGCCTGGCATGTAAACTTCAGAGGTAGAATAATCAAAGCCAACACTGCACACATACTGTCAATTCATGACTGTTCTGAAGAAATTAAGTGGGTATTATTTTCAGAGTGCTTTTCTCTCTCCATTGAACAGAACAAAAAGCCAAGGTTGTTGACAATTCCTGATTCAGCTAACAAGTGCCAAAATCAGATAGTCTAGTAATTTTCTGCATCCTATTCAAACTCTTGAAAAATCATAAGAACAAATGCAATTTAATATTACTAATAGAAGACGCACCTTTGAAGCATTCTGCAAATGTCAAGATGAGTGAAGTGTTTGACAAGACAAAGAAGATGAATCAATATACAATACTTTCCACTTTAGAATGAAAGAACCCAGTGATAATGCCATAAAACATTCGCCTAGAACAAAATGTGCTAGGGGAAAAATTGATGCGATGGAAAGAGGGGGGAAAAATTCCTCTCTAAAAGTCGAGGACAGGGATAAAATAATAATAAAAATTCAATTGAGTGAGACTAACTTCATAACAACTACTGAACAGGAAGGGCAGCAGCATAATTGCTTATGTAGAGCTGGATGGAATTAAAGAACTATGAGAATTTTCAGAGTGCTTTCCACTCAAGGTGAGCAGACAGCTTTGTCCTGAAGTCATTTTTACTAAATGGCACCTCCTGCTTTGTCTTTTGTTTTCTGTTTATGTTTGTCCAAGCTACCATTTCTTACATCTCTTTAAGTATCATGAGTAAAGTAAGGTTTCTTTTATGCACTGCTAAAAACTTACTCTTTAACACATGAAAGAAATGCCAGTTATCTCCAACTGCCTAAAATTTTCTAAGAGTTCAATGGAAGAAATCGTTTCTTTTTCTCATTCACTGTTCATAAATGATCAGATGACCACTGGAGGCCATGCAAGTGTTTATTCTTTTCCTAAGCTGTCCTGGAGTGAAGGAGAAAGATGATTTGTCCAAACACGAGTTTATAGATATCCCAGGCATTTAACATCTCACTGTAAAAAAAAAAAAAAGGCCCATAACCCATTACTTCCAGGAATTAGTGTTTGTCATCACCATTTAACAAGAAGAACAACACAGGCAGATAAAAATAAATAAATAAACAAAGTGAATTTCTGGACTACTCCTGACAAGAGCCTTTCCCAACATTTGCAGGACTGGGGCAAGAGCATACATGGAGGGTAACTTCTCAGCTGTCTTTTAACAACCGGGAAGTCCAGGTTTAAATTTAGAAATCTGGAAGTCCTTGAGTAAGAACACGGTCACATGGGAAAGCTTGTGGCCTACCCTCTTCTCTTCTTTCCCTTGACTTCATTCCATGTAGCCAATGTGCACACATGTGTGGACATCCTCACCTACACACCTTGCATCCGTCCCAAATCCCACGGTTACACTTCTCACTACTCCCTAGGGCCTATGTGCACATGCTGGTGTCATCATCTGCCCTTGAGAGGGGGACTTGGGCAAGATAACCATGCAGGCCCTCAGTATGGTGCGGGGCCCTATAAACAGGCACCCAGAGGTCCTGCATCACTGGAGTGTGGCATACGAGAGGAAGTGCAGGTTCGGGGTGGACACATCCCCTTAGGCCCACAGACGCCTCTCCCTAGGAGACATGGCACAACCACAGGAGGGCCAGAGTGGAGCCCTCGAAATTGTGGGGCCCAGTTCACGGGCCCCTTTCAGCAGGCCTAGATATTGTACTGATTAATCAAACATTTAAGTTTTACAGAATGAGAGAGAGAGAGAGAATGTGCATGCATGAGCGAGTGGGATGAGGGGGAGGGAAAGGGAGAAAAGCAGACTCCCCTCTGAGTGCAGAGACCAATGTGGGGCTCCATCTCATGACTCAGAGATCATGACCTGAGCCAAAATCAAGAGCCGGATGGACACCCAACCACCTGAACCACCCAGACGCCCCTGAAACACTTCTTAAGGAACTGGTTATCAAGCATATACAAAATCAGAGCTCCATTCAAAATGATAGTCCCAGCCTCCCTAGGACCGCAATGTGAGAGCAAGTGATCTAAGATTTCTAAGAGGGGTACCTGGAAAGAGATGGGTTGTGTGAAAAGAATACACTCATGGCCGGAGAAAAAAAATTGAATGAGGGTGGGAGGACTCATCTCCCACACCACAGTCGTCTTTTCATAATAGCTCCTCTCCTCATTAATTCACCTCATTCATAATAAAGTCTTAAAAGCCCTGCTGGACTGTGCCACTTGGACAATGACAAGAAGGGGACAAAGAGAATCTCAATGTACCAGTTTCCATCTTCAGCCATCTGGGAAGGTGCCTGAGGAAACCAGACATGCAACAGCAACAGGAGAGAGAGAGGCAGTTTGCGCTCAAGCAGTGGAACTGGATACACGAGTTGAGTAAAGGTAGACAGAACCAGAGTCAAATGGTCAGGAAAAGGCTGCTTCGATTCTGGTGCAGTCTGGTCAGAAATACTAAGATTTTGCTGTTGCTAGAAGAAAAAAAAAAAAAAAAGATCCTTGGGGGCACCTGGCTGGCTCAGTGGGTTAAGCCTCTGCCTTCGGCTCCGGTCATGATCCCAGGGTCCTGGGATCGAGCCCCACATCAGGCTCTCTGCTCAGCAGGGAGCCTGCTTTCCCCTCTCTCTCTCTCTCTGCCTCCCTCTCTGCCTCCTTGTGATCTCTGTCTGTCAAATAAATAAATAAAAATTTTAAAAAAAGATCTTTTTTCCTCAAGAGCAATTTCTCTACATTCACTTCCCAGTTCTACTCCAAGTAATTTCCATTAAAATAAACATAAATCACAAAGATAATCTAACCAGGTAAGGATAGAAGTGAATGTCAGACAGTCAGGGTCTGTCTCCAATCGTGCTCAACTTCCTCAAATGATAATTCAGATACACACCGAGCGAAGTAACAGCCACATACAGTGACCATCTCCTCAAATGGTTTACATTAGGAGAATGAGGAATATCAATATTGGCATGTACTGAATACGTTGTCTTCAAATACTGAACAATCACAATAGACAGGTATATGGGTAAGAGCTGTTGACATGAGGTTCAGATTAAGTGCTGCTCACCGCAGGATACAAAAGCTCTCTGTGTTGTTCAAGTGGATCACCCAGAAACTCACTAATACAAGGCTCTGTATGAGACATGAAATTTTAGAGGTCTCCAAGAATGAGAAAAGTGAGAGCAAGTTTTGATAGAAGTGACTCCAGACCCTGAACACCATGGAAGATGGCACTGTCGGTGGTAAAACTGAAAAATGTAGGGTTCAAATCAGGTCATTTTCGTTGAAAACACACACTCCTGTGAGTCCCTCTACTCTACATACTCCAAACTACTTCACTTCTGACACCAGGTGTGTGGGTTTCTCCATACATCAAGCAATTCTTCCATACCAGCTGTCACGTCTTACAAATTGACTCAATCCCAGGGCCATTTCCCTGGAGAGAGCCTCAAGTCCCCCAAGTGTTCAGTCTTAGAAGAAGGCCCTCGCCCCCTCCCTCCTTCAGAAATCCATCCCAAGTCAAGGTGCTTCTGACCAGCCAGCTGTGAATCAGAGATAACCACGACACCCCTCCCTTCGATGAATTTGCTTGAGTCACTCAGAGAATTCTGGAAGTTAATCCATGTACCAGCTTACCAGTTTTTATTACAAAGGATCTGAACAAAAACCCAGCTGGAGAGATACATAACATAAGGTGTCAAGCACAGGAGCTTCTGTCCCCATGGAGAGTGGGGTCCACCACTCTCCCGGCCTAAAAATGCGTTCTTGTTCACCAACCTGGAAGCTCTTCAAAGCATGTCTATTTGGGTTTTTACAAAGGTTTCAGTATATACGCATGACCGACTCAATCATTTGCCATTGATGACCAATTCAACTTCCAAACCCTCTCCACTCTCTGGTGGTCAGGTGTGGGACTCAGAGCTCCCATCTTCTCATCATGCGGCTAGGTCTCCCATCCTTAGGGGCTTTCCAAAAGTCTCATCTAAATTCAGGCAAGGTTCAAAGAGGCTTGTAATGAATAAGAAGACCCTCTTTCCACTTTTATCACCCTGGGACTATTTCAGGAACTGGAACTATTTGAGGACAAAAGACCAAATATTTTAACAAAAGAGTCACCCACTGCCCTTATGGTTTAGGAAACTACAAGAGATTTAGGAGCTGTAAACCAGGAACAGAGATAAAGATCAAATAAAAATTTATCTTAAGTCACAGTATCATAGGAACCAACTGCTTGATCAAGGATAGAGTCCAAAGAGAAAATTACTTGAGTTTTGTCTTAAAGTAAAATGGGGACTAAGAACAAGTGATGGGGACTAAGAACAAGTGCAAATGGCCAAGCAACACCTACACCGGATACATCAGATCAGTGCTCTTTGGGAGCAAATCAGAGAAAGGATCAGTAGCAGATGTGCAGGTCCCCCATTGTCCATTCATCTTAGGGAAGCCTGCAGAAATCTAATAAGGCCAGATGTCAATTCTGAGCATGATTAGGGAAGCCCCAGCCTCCGCCTAAGTGTAATCAAAAGCCAGAATATAATAATACTATGATTTACCAAATCTTGCCTCCAACTCTCTCCTGTCAGCCAGCATTAGTAATTGGAAGAAGTACCAGGACCTCCAGTACCTGGGCTGCGTGATGAGAGCTAAGCCTGTGGTTCCAGCTAAATGACAGCAAACTACAAGCAGGATTCACTCCATTAACCATCACAGCTGTGGAAGCAATTACCATTCTCCCTGCGTAGGTGGGAAGTGGGGACAGCAGACATCTAAGCCAACCTTGCAGCTGATCTGCACTGACAGTCATGTGCAGGTTGTAACTGATTTCCATAGAGGTTTATAGACCATCTTCTTTTCTGGGAGGCCAACTTACAAGGCATGCATCTTGGAAAAAAATAATCCTTACCTTAAGGAAGTTTACCAGGGCAAAAACCAATCTAGGGACAAGACTTGGAGTTCCTCTTAAAAAAAAAAAATGAACAATGTATTTGGATAGAGTGAAAAACAGAAGACAACACAGTAGATTGAATCTGTGATACTCCTTCTTCACCCCTCCCTGTACCCATGCCTTTTGCCCGGTGACTTTGCAGTTCCTCCCATGAGAAGGTGGAGAATATCCCCCACCTACTTGATTCTCAGTTCAGGCATTTGATCTGTTTTGATATTAGGGTGTTTGCAGAGGTGACGGAAGCAGACACTGGGGAAAGCACTTGGGAAGTAGGTTTGCTCCTGAACTTCTGCGTTGCAAAGGGAAAGATTCTGGGGCAGAAAATTTGTCCCTCTTCCCTTCCACATTACACTCAAATGAGACAGATTAAAAGGAGAAAAACAAACTTAATCACGTATGTATGGGACTCCACAAAGAACTGAGACTTCTCTGCAGTGAGGCAACCGAGGCTTATCTACCGTCCTGAGCTAACAAGAGGGGGACAGAGGTCTGGGAAGAGAGCTCAAAGGAAGATGACAAGAACAAACATTTGATCAACTGTCGTTTGTCATGCCATGCAGATAAGCCTTTCTGATAAAGCACATTATGGGTGGCCTGCCCTGATCAAGATCATGGCCAGCTACTCCACTGGCCCAAGGAAGACAACTACAGACATGTGGATCAGAGCACCATCAGCCAGACTCCGTCCAGACTAGCCAAGTCCCAGCCTTGGCCAGAGACATACGACAGAACCCTGAGGAGACCAGCAGAACCACTCCGCTGATCTCAGCCCAGATCAGCCAACCTTTGATCTGAACCACAGACTCAAAGGGAAATATATGATTTTTGTTTTAAGCACTAAGTTCTGGAGTGACAGTAATAACTAAGTAATACAATGTTCACAACTATCTTGAGGATGTATTTTCACTTTGAGAATAATAAAATAGATGTAAGAGAGGACAATGAAGGGCTAAAGGAAACTTCTTTAGCAATGACATCAATGCATACAAAGACTTCCCCAAGAGCAATTAGAGCATCTGAAATGCCCAAAATATGTCGGCACTACTAATTAGAGGAAAATGAGAACTCTCAAAAGCCTACCCATGGTCATATGTACCTTTATGATAATAACGTGCCAAGAAAGCAGCTGTCATTTTTTAAAGTATTTTTTAAGCTAACAAGGTTCTTCATTTTTTGGTAAAATATTATTTCCTCATCTTCCATACAGATGTATAATCATGGTAATAATAGTGTTAAGATCATTTATAAGCTAAAGAAAGCAGAAGGCCAAATATGCTATTTCCATACCTCCATAATTTCCATAAAATTCATGACAGAATTCCATCAAGTTGATGGCACATTATATTATATTAGTTGGTAAATATTTTCATAAGGCAAAAGAAACAAAATCTAATCAAAGAACCCACTCTGTCCCAAAATTGGTTTATTAATCAGGACAGCATCGTCTCAAGAATTCAACAATTTGCAGGCACCTGGGTGGCTCAGTCCATTAAGCGTCTGCCTTGTCTCAGGTCATGATCTCAGGGTCCTGGGATCAAGCTCTGCACTGGGCTCCCTGCTCAATGGGAGGTCGGCTTCTCCCTCTGCCTCTGTCCCCCCTCCACTCATGCTCACTCTCTCAAATAAATAAATAAAATCTTAAAAAAAAGAATTCAATAATTTGTAGGCCCAATACAGACCTTTAAAGATTCTTCCTTTGTTTATCAGTGTAACTCTGTACTCTTTCTGGTGATGGGTTCAGAACAGGCTGCCCTAGAATGTGCCACTTTGGTATGTGGATTTTTTTAAAAGATTTTATTTATTTATGTGACAGAGATCACAAGTAGGCAGAGAGGCAGGCAGAGAGAGGGGGGGAAGCAGGCTCCTCGCCAAGCAGAAAGCCTGATGTGGGGCTCGATCCCAGGACCCTGGGATCATGACCTGAGCCCAAGGCAGAGGCTTTAACCCACTGAGCCACCCAGGCACCCCTGGTATGTGGATTACTTTGATCTGAAGACAATGAAGGACCACCGGACTAACAAAGAGCTTTTTACCTCCCCCTCAGTTGCTTAAAGGAATTGAGATAGGGGGCCTGTACCAGGAAGAGAGCTATTACTACAGATAATTTTTTCTGTCAGAAAGATTTACTTGCATAGCATGGCAAACATTTGTTTGCTAAATATTTGCTCTTCCATCTTCCTATGAATTGTCTTCTTCCTATTTGAAGTCCCAAACCCCTAACTCCTTCTTCTCCTCAGTTCATTATGGCATATAAGCCTCAAGGGCCTGGCTGCTGGGGAGCCTCCTATCTTTGTGGTTCCCATTCCTGTGAACTAGTTTTTTTTTTTTTTTCCTCCTGTTCATCCGTTTCATGTCAATTTAACTGTTAGACCGAAGACCCCGGAAGGAAAGAAAAAGAATGTTTTCTCCCCTATGCTGAGCAAAGCCTCTAATTTTACTACTTCTGTTCCCATTGTAGGGATCAAGGGTGGGCCATCCCAAGACAGGCCACTTCAGCATGCACATTAGCATTAAAAACCAAACAAAACCCAGCAGATTTAGGGAAAGCTCTTTCCCTCAACTACTAGTTTATACTAGGAAGGTAACAAGCATGCATTCGTTTATTTATTTATTTATTTATTTGACAGAGAAAGAGAGAGAATCCATGTACACACCAACAGGGGAAAGAGCAGAGGGGGAGGGCTAAGCAGACTCTGCGCTGAGCACAGAGCCAGATGCAGGGCTCGATCCCAGGACCTCGAAAAGGAAGATAGCTATTAAAACAGATTCCTCCTGTGGCACAAATCAGTGGCCACAAGTCACACTGGTGGCTCAGTTAGTTCAGTGTCCAATCTTGGTTTCTGCTCAGGTCATAATCTCAGGGTCCTGGGATCAAGCCCCAGGTAGAGCCCTGCATGGAGCTCCACATGGGGTTCTGACCTCAGCAGGGAGTCTCTTTATTCCTCTCCCTCTGCCCCTACCCTCACTCATTCTCTCTCCAAAATAACTAATTAAATCTGAAAAAAAACAAAACAGATTCCTCTTTACCCAAGAACCTTACCTACAGAATAGGTCAACCTTTGTTTTCCAACCATCTCTTCTTACCTTCCTGCTAAAGGTGTTTCTCCCTTCTGTATCTGTAGACCCCTACCCCTCTCCTGAGTTCATGTAAGCCTCACGTGACCTCACTGTCTTTGGAACTTCATGACTCTGTGGATTCCCCAAACATATACAACTAAATTTGATGTTCTCCGGTTAATCGGTCCATTTGATTCTTAGTCCACCTAGAAGGACCTTGAAGGGAAGAAGAAAATTCTCCCTCCCTAACATCACCATGGGATTCGAAGACTCCAGGCAGGTATCCAGAATCTGAACACAACAGGTCAGATGCATGTATGTGAGCTCCGTGTTGGAACAGATACTATAAAATCAAGACTCCCATCATCAAAGAGCAGCAAGTACACAGGTATAATTCAGACAGGTGAGTATTCGTGGAGTAGAAAAAACGGGGTGGTGGGGGGAGGCAGCAGGAGGCAGCGGGGGAGGCAGTGGGGGAGTGGGGCGTTTTTAAGTCTTGTAGCAGCTGAAAGAAAAAGGTAACTTTGTGCTACAGTCATTAGGAAAAGCTCCAAGGGGGGAAATGTACATATTTTAGGCTTTAGGTAGAGCAAAAGGCTGTCCTGCCAGAGGAAGACAGTGATGCAGAAAACAACAATGATGAGAAAACCTAACTAAGATAAAGCTGACTAAATGAGGATTAATCAGAATTCTTATACCACTATAATGATATCTCTTAGACCATGAACAAATATTAACTGAAATCCAATCATACATCTGAGAATAAATGCCCTTTGCATGATTTATGGTTTATTTTAGAAGTCTAAGGACCGCATCCTATTATGAAACATGTATTGTCCCTGTGACTCAAAAGTGAGGAACAAAATATTTTTAAGAAGATGAACAAGTGACAAACCAAGAGGTACACGACTTTCCCAAGGTCATCTAACTTCAATCCTCCCTGTTACTTTTCTCCTAGTACCTATCTTTGCCATAACTTGGATTCCAAAAAACAAAAAACAAAAAACAGGATCACACTTACTTTCTGCCTTTAGGAAGTAGAATCCAATAAATGAACAGAGAACGCCAACTAACAAAAACCATGAATACCTTCCTCAAATAAGCTGACCCTCATACCAGTATCAGACTTCATTAGGCACCAAATAACCTGAAATTCCCTTTCTACTTCTGAAAAAAAATCAGCAAAATCTAAAATTTTCTACTTACAGCTCTAAGCCAGTGGCTTTTCCCGTCTTCCTTCTCATTTGTAAAATGTCTAACCCTTCGATATTTAGATCCTCTTTAAATATTTGTGCATTTTGAGCATATTACTATTTACTGAAAGGCTATGGTTGTCACATAAATAAGGGATAGGCCATAAAGCAAACTGCCCAACCTCTTCTCGCGGCTGCAGAGTCAGGGACAGGGAGGCAGAGCAAGTTGGAGAGCACTGGGGCAAGGGGACAGAGTTATACTGGACAATCCGGGGTGCTGTGCACCGGAATGTCTCCTCCCTATACAAAAAGCCCACTTTACAAACTTCTAAAAAGCCAAAGCTTTCAGGCTAATATTGCTTCAAGGCCCATCATTCTGCCAGAGGTGGCAATACCTTCATCTGTCACTGTCAAGCAAGCAAATTTCTTTAAGGTCTGCTTATTGTCATTCTGTTCTGTCGTCTCCGGACACACCAGCTTGCTAATATAACTAGTGTGCTGGAGCTCAACTTCAGGGACATCGAACAGAGCTCATTACTCTGCCCTGCCTGCTGTGTTAACTGTCCCGGCAAGAGTGATGTGGCTTCGGTAAAACGATTTGATAGGGCGCAGTCTGTCCAAAGGTATCCGTAGCCTTTGCAGTGATGCCTTCAGGAGAGGCCACTGATGAGCAGCTATCTGTTTCTCTGACACTGAACATTGAATTTGAAAGACTAATTCCTAATATATGAACTGCTTGATCCTTCTTCCTAGGAGAGGACCCAGATCAATCTCCGTGCACAGTGAGAGCTGAAGTATGAGCACAGAAGACTTCTCTCCAGAAGCATCCACTGAGATTTCCCTCATGCTGGGGTCAAAGGATCTCTGCAGAAAATCCTGCTTGAGGTTGTCAGGGTTCTTCACCTGCATCTAATTTAAGGGATTCTGGATTACGTAAGTGTAGTGTGGGGGAGCAAAACTTGTCACCCCACAATATGTCTCTTTAAAAGAAGTTTTCTTTTAGGCAGCAGACACCAGCGACGCTCTGGAAACCAAGCCGAAGCGACCCTTTTGTAAGATACCTGTACTTTTATAAGGCAAATCTCCATTTCTAAGGGGGTCTCCCTGTCTGTAACAGGAAGAAAAAGAGGACCAAATCTCCACAAACTCATCAATGGGAAGGCAAGCACTTTTACCCGCCTAATAGACTTACCCTTGCTTGCCTGTTTTTTTTTTCCCTGGCAGCTTCTCATAAATGACTCCCCACCCCCAACATCTTTAGCTAAAGAGGGTCTTTAAGGTGGTGACTTGGGCCACTTCCAAGACTTACTGAGTTCTTTTGAGTCTCCCATGCATGTAAGAGATATACGTGTTATTAAACTTTTGGGCTTTTTCCTTTTGATCTGTCTTATGTCAATTTAATTATTAGACCAGCCAAAGAACCTAGAAGGGAAAAAAGGATAATTTACCCACTCCTACAGTAGCAAAAAGCTTAAGGATCTGAAGGGGTTCAGGACAGGCTCCCCCAAAATGTGCCACATTGGCATGTCGATTTATTTTTATTTGATCTGAGAGCCTGCAGGCTCAAGAGAAATTTTTGTTCCTCCCTTAAGCATGCAGAAGAATCTAAACTGGGGATCTCTGCCAGAATAAGAATTATTAGCAGAAGTAGTTTTACCAAGTGAGCCATGTATATGGCAGGGCAAACATCTAATCTCCAAACCTTTGCTCTTCTTATGGCCCATGAAGTGCATTCCTTTCCTCTGAAGTCCCAGACCCCTACCCCCTTCTCCTTAGTTCAGAATGACATAGACACCTCATTTTGCTTGACTCTGGAATTTCCATGTCTATGTAGATTCCCTGTACATATGCCTATTGAATTTTATTTTCTCTTGTTAATGCATCTCAGGTCAATTTGATTCTTAGTCCAGCTGGAAGTACCTCTGAGGGGACATGAATTCTTGCTCCCCGACAGCGCCAAGCTCTTCCTCTCATGCCTATTTTTCCTGATGTTCAATTTTCCAGCTCTTGTTTTTTTTTTTTAAGATTTTATTTATTTATTTGACAGATAGAGATCACAAGTAGGCCGAGAGAGGGGAAGCAGGCTCCCCGCTGAGCAGAGAGCCTAATGCAGGGCTCGATTCCAGGACCCTGGGATCATGACCTGAGCCGAAGGTAGAGGCTTTAACCCACTGAGCCACTCAGGTGCCCCTCCAGCTCTTGTTTCAATTTGAGTTTTTCACCACAAAACAGAAGCCAGACAAGATTTTTGTGTCATTTCCCCAAAAGGCTATGGGTAAAATAATACTTAACTCTGACATATGATGTAAGAGTGTGCAGTTAAACGCTGACAGAAGCCAATATTTACAATGTTATTTAGAAATGATAGGAGAGTTCCTTATAAAACCTTCAAAAAAAAAAACCTCTCTTCCAAGGGTTCTTGCTACAGGATCAGCTTACAGTTGGAAACTGCCTTACAACAAAGACATTCAGTGCTTGGGTAATGGCAGCAAAATATTCAAAACTTCCCCTGCATTAAACCGAAAACCAGAGCCCCAAAATGGAACCAGTTTGGCCAAGTTACTGTGGGTCTCCATACTCAAGCTAAATGCACTTTCAACCTCCCACAGAAATGGTGGTAGTCTTAAAGGCAGGCCCAAGTCATCCTGATCAGTGAAGTAATCTGTCACCAGGGCCCTCTCCACAGTCCCTGGCCCCTCACAAAAGAAAGCCCAGGAAATCTGCATGTTACCACTCCCTGCTTTTTCCCTGAGGCAAAGTGTTCTTGCCTGAAATAATCTTTTTTCTTTTGCTAATAACCTTTTGCCCTACTCTCCTTCCTATAAAAATGTTCCATTGGGGGGGGGAGCACGTGGGGTGCTTTCTACATTGAAAAAAAATATCTTCCATTGTGTACAAAATGGAACACATTTTGTGTTCCAAAATGTGTTGGAACTCACTTTTACTTGCTAGAAGGGATGCCAATTCACCAATCACTTAATAAAGCCCATTAGATCTTCAAATTTACTTAGTTGAATTTTCGTTCTTTAACTCCTAAAACCCTCCCAAGAGTCTATGCTGAGGCTTCCCTCGGGGAGGGGGAACCGTCCCTCAAGAATCAAGGTCAGACAAATGAACAGTGTTAGGACATCAGAACTTCATAGGACTATTTCGTCACTCATGTGAGGATAAAAAATAAGCCAGATTTGAGTTTTACAGGCATGTTTTAAATCATGTTTAAAATCACTCCAGTTTGGGGTGCCTGGGTGGCTCAGTCGTTAAGCATCTGCCTCCGGTTCATGTCAGGATCTCAGGATCCGGGGATCAAGCCTGCATCAAGCTCCCTCCTCGCCGGGAAGCCCACTTCCCCCTCCCCCACTCCCCCTGCTTGTGTTTCCTCTTTTGCTGTCTCTCTCTCTCAAATAAAATCTTAAAAAATAAATTACTCTAGTTTATGTTAAACCTGTTATTTTCTTTTGCTTACTAATTTCTTCATTTACACTGTAATATGCTTTCTCTCCCCCACATAAATCACCCTGAGAATAGACTTTTTGCTTCATTTTTATTCTGACTTCGGCAGTATGCCTTTGTTCAATCTTCCCTTGAAATTTCCCTACCTTTGGTTTTCTTAGTGTTTTTCTGTTCTTCTTTCCACACCTCCTTTGTGCCCTTGGCTTTCTTTCCCTACCCCTAGGGCCAGGCACTGTCCCTCTCCAAAGCCCCTAGACCAGGGGTTCAAACATGGCTGCCCATTAAAATCATCTGGTGAGTTTTTAAGATTCCGATGCCCCCGGCGCACCCCAGATCAGTTAAATCAGAATCTGAGGTGGGACACAGGTGTTGAAATTTGTTCCTTTTGGGGGGGGGGTTGTTAAGTTATAGCTTACATGGGGATCCCGGGTGGCTCAGTGGGTTAAGCCTCTGCCTTCGGCTCGGGTCCCCGCATTGGGCTCTCTGCTTAGCAGGAACCTGCTTCCCCCTCTCTCTCTGCCTGCCTCTCTGCCTACTTGTGATCTCTCTCTGTGTGTCAAATAAATAAATAAAGTCTTTTAAAAAAAGTTATAGCTTACATACCATGAAATGTACAAATCTTTGATATCATTTATTCGGCAAACATATAGACCTGTGTAACTCAACTCCTTCCCACAATATAGAATATTTCTGGCACCCTATAAAATTCTCTTAAGTTCCCATACAATCAGTTGTCACCCCACCCCCTCTGAAAAGTAACCAGTGTTTTTTATTTTTACCACCAAGAATTAATTTTGCTTATTCTAGAACTTCATATTAATAGAATCCCATAATACACACCTTCTTGTCTGGCTTCCCTCACTTAACAATGTTTTCATAAAGCATATACTAGCAGTTTGTTTCTTTTATTGCTGAGTGGTAATCCTTTCTATGAATATCACTTCATTTTTAAAAAGTCATTATTCTACTGTTGGACTTCTGAGTTGTTTTCAGCTTGGGGTTATAAATAAGGATTGTGCGGGGAGAAAACTGCTCTCTACCCTTTGGTGTTCTTGGCTGATATCCACCCTCTAATTAAAAAAAAAAAAAACCAACAGATTAACAGGTGAAAAATGAAAGTCAGTTTAATAATGTGTCTGCCTGGTATATAGGCAGCACTTCTTTATCTTTAATATCTATACAAATTCCCAAGCTCCTGCATGAGGTCAGTGATGATGGTCTAAGAACCACACTTCTAGTAATAGGGATATGGCGGCAATTCCTTTATTAGGTATGAAACTGGAATAAAACTGAGTCCTTCCTAAACTATGATTCCAAATTTCAGCGACAGTCACATCCTCCCAGCCTGATACCACCCATGGGCTGCAATCTCTGACCATTTCTATTTATATGCCTAGACATTATATCAATGCCACAACCATAAAATTATATTCCCAAACGGCTGTCTATCCAAATCTGTTTACACTTAACACCAACCTTGAAACCATGCTCATTAGAGCTATCATCTTATCACAGAGACACCTGTGAAGAGAATTTCTCCTTTCTCCCCCATAACCAAGCATCACCAAGATTTTTCAAGTCTCATTTCATATAGCCCACATTTACTGCACACTCACCCATCTGTGAAAGGTACAAGAGGATCCCAAGACTGGGAAATTCCTAGGACAGGGCCCCGTGCTTTGATGAGGGAGCAGATGCAAACAACTATGTCATACAAGAAAGAGACATCAAAAGCCCCCTCTATGTGGTTGGTCTTCACTCCAACTGCTCCCCAGGGCAAGCCAGGCTGGAGTGCCCACCCCTCCAAAAGCCTCTTTGTAAGAAGAGAACGTTATCATATTTGCACAGTCTGATTTGCACAGTCATGAACACTGTTTGGGCTTGCCTTTCCTGAGAAGCACTTTTATCCTATTTTTTTTCCTGCTCAAAAAGCATTTTCTGAAGTATTTTTCCATCCTAATGCTAACCCTTTCCAATGTAAATCCCTCCACCTAATTGTCAGGCTTCATCATCTGTCACCAGCCTGCAGGTAATACCAAACTTCTTACTACAGAACTAATGAAACTTTACCCATTCAGTGAGGCTTTCCCTGACCAGTAACAACCCTTCCACCCCCACCTCTGTGATCCCTCCTCTTCTGGAATCCTCCAGGGCCAACAAGTAAATATAAAAAGTAATGCCTTAATCCATTTAGGCTGCTGTAACAACATTTCACAGACTGGGTAGCTGATAGGCAACAGAAGTTTATTTCTCACAGTTCTGGGGACTACAAGCCTGAGATCAGGGTATCAGCATGTTAGGATGAGGGTCTGTTTCCAGGTGGCAGACTTCTGGTTGTCCCCTCACATGGCAGAAGGTAGTAAGAGAGCTCACTGGGGCTTCTTTTACAGGGGCATTAATCTTACCTTGGGGGTTGGGTAACAACATGGGAATTTTGAGCAGATCCCAACATGGGAATTTTGGTAGACACATTCAGACCATAGCAAGTATTTTGGTGTTTAATTACCTAATGATCCTGTTCTTTTTCTTGTCACAGGTGCTCATTTTTCTCACATGATTAAAAGGATACATGCAGATAGGGTCCTTATCACAGTCCATCCATCATATCCCACAGAACACCTTATCAGTACTTACTGAGGAAGAGTAGAGACCGAGGAAAAAGGCAACGAATATTAAAGTTTTCCTATTTATCCAGTACCTTGGGATTTGCCTCAGAGAGAACAATATAATAGTCACAACAACTCCAGGATGCACAGTTATTTTTTTTTAAAGATTTTATTTATTTGACAGACAGAGATCACAAGTAGGCAGAGAGGCAGGCCGAGAGAGACAGACGGAGAGAGAGAAGCAGGCTCCCTGCTAAGCAGAGAGCTTGATGCAAGGCTCCATCCCAGGACTCTGGGATCGTGACCTGAGCTTAAGGCAGAGGCTTTAACCCACTGAGCCACCCAGGTGCCCCCAGGATGCACAATTTTTTTTTAAAGATTTTATTCATTTATTAGTCAGATAGAGAGCACAGGAGTGAGCACAGGCAGACAGAGTGGCAGGCAGAGGCAGAGGGAGAAGCAGGCTCACCGCTGAGCAAGGAGCCCGATGTGGGACTCGATCCCAGGACGCTGGGATCATGACCTGAGCTGAAGGCAGCCGCTCAACCAACTGAGCCACCCAGGAGGATGCACAATTATTAAACTGACCCATGGTAATGACTCTCAAAAATGGTTGTTAGACCAGCAGCACTGACAACAACTGGGAACTTATTAGAAATGCAGATTTGGGGGCGCCTGGGTGGCTCAGTGGATTGGGCCTCTGCCTTCGGCTCAGGTCATGATCTCAGGGTCCTGGGATCCAGCCCCGAACTGGGCTCTCTGCTCAGCAGGGAGCCTGCTTCTCCCCTCTCTGCCTGCCTCTCTGCCTCCTTGTGATCTCTTCCTGTCAAATAAATAAATAAATAAAATCTTTAAAAAAATAAAGAAATGCAGATTTGGGGACCCATCTTAGACCTAGTGGATCAGAAACTCTGGGAAGTGAGCTCTGCAATCTGTTTTAACAAGCCCTTGGCGGATTCTCATATGCACTAAATTTTGACATCACTAAATTAGAGTTTGAATAAATTAACCATAGTTAAAGAACTTGACAGTAAGAGAGTTGGACAACCTGAGACCAAAAGCCATTCTCTTAATATGACATCATAGTGTTTCCTTGATCTATTAATAGGCCCTTCTGCATAATATCTGAAGTGGTAGACCTAATGTAAATAAAAATATTTTTCATTTTAAGACCTTAGAGTAAAATTCTCATTAAAAAATTGATTTTTAAGAGAATTTAGGCCTTTCCCCCAAATGACTATAACTGTATAAATTATTATGAAAAGTTCATATTGCCTCAGATGACATAAATTTGAATTTCAGGACCAGAAGTACCCAATGAATAAGAAAATTGGAATCAAGTCTCTATTCAAAACCTTGTGTCAGGGCGCCTGGGTGGCTCAGTTGGTTAAGAGTCTGCCTTTGGCTCAGGTCATGATCCCAGGGTCCTGGGATCGAGTCTGGCATCAGGCTCCCTGCTTCCCCCTCCCTCTCTGCCTGCCTCTCTGCCTACTTGAGATCTCTTTCTCTGTGTCAAATAAACAAATAAAGTCTTAAAAAAAACAACCTTGTCTTACAGGTTGCATACATAAAATGGCATCAAAATAATCTAATACTAGCATTCAAAAATTATAAAATAAACACTAAACAGGACTCTATTTCCATTTTAGTCAAATATTCCACAGGGTAAATGGTAAATACCACCTTAGTTTTCGATGGGCACACAAACCTCATTTACCTTAATCATGAGATGAAGGAAGTCTATATCCACTCATCAAATTCTATGGCCTTCCCATTCTACCAGAGTAAAGAGACGCTATAGCCCCAAAGGCCTCTTCAAAGAGCTCACCAGAAAAATCTTACTCATAAGCCAGGACTCAGAAATCATCTTTCTGATACATGCAAGCAGATGAGGGAGGCAGGGTGGTAACAGTCATTTTCATACTTAAAAAAAATGCCATTGCTTATTTTAGAGCAATAAGATCAGGCTGGTATTTTATTAGAATTGAAAAAAGATAATATAACAAAAAGGCCCATTTTTTTAATTTTATGGGAACTGTTCTATAAACTTCTGTGTTTACATGTGAAAAAATGTACGACTGCATCCCATATAAGTTGCTGCTATTAAAAATCATTTTTAGATGATATCAGTACTGTCAGTCATACTACAGGGACCATTCACACTAAGGAAGGCTTTACTGTATTAGCCACTGTAGATGAGACTTCTGAATACGCTGCCTCTTAACAACCCAGCTGAATACCGTAATGGAAACAAAGATTGCCGGAGATGGAGGAGACCTTAGAACTAATTTAGTTAAACTCCCTTATTCTGCAGGTGATGAATTTGAAGCCCTGAGAATGAAGGTGACTTCTTCCCGGACATCATCAACAGCAGCAGGATTCCTCACCTTGACCTAGTTCAGCTTAACTTTACAAGGCACTCTAGTCAGGGCAAGTATTTACTTACTTCCCTGGTTCAGGAGTTTTAAAAGGAATTTATTCATATGAGCAAAGTAAGCCCAGATAACATTTCTATTTGACTCACTCCTTCAGTGCTGAAGAGAAGTATATGCCAAAGGTGGCAGAGTATTACTTAGTCCGTAAACTTCTCCAAAGGGAAAAGAACTTTCACTTTCCTCCACAACAGTAAAGAAGGAAAGAAATCCACTGAGCTGCTTCTTCCATTCTCTCTCAGCCTTGCCTCCCAAGAGAGGAAAGAAAAGGTTCTTCTCGAAGTAACAGGACTGAGAGAAGTATGTGGGCTTGGGTTCTTGCAGACATGCTTCTTTCAAAAGTTTCTGTTGTCACAGGACACACATAAATACATCATTTTTTTTTTTGCAATTTAAGCAGATATTTTTACTTCCATTTACCTGACTCTATAACGTATCTTTCAGTTTGAAAAGAAGGTGATAACTCCCACACAACTGAAAAGGAACAATTTTTCACTCCCTGAAAAGTCAGCTATAACAACTAGTAGTACTACAATAAAACTCGGTTCCAATTATATATATACATACACATTAAAAAAAAAAACTTGAGGCATGAAAGAAAAAACTTAAGAGCATTTAGATGGTAATAAGGGAGACAATCTTCATAGCATCAGTTTAAGGCAGTATTTTTGTGAATAAATCTGTAAGTTCACAAACAGTATTAAACAAGAAAAACTGATTGATTAAACTGGTTTCCATTAAAATTAAGAACTTCAATTCATCAAAAGATACCAGGAAAAGGTGGAAAAGGTAATCCTCAAATGTCAGGATTAGCAAAGGACTAGTATGCAGAATATACACAGAAAGAGAAGTTTCATGAGTTAAAAAAAAATAAAATGACCTGAAGACATAGGTACTTTATAAAATGAAAAATCCAAATGGCAAATGACTATAAGAAAAGATGCTCAGCTTTGTTACTAACTGGAAAAAAAGATTAAAACCAGTAAGATGCTACTAAATCCTTAGCAGATCAGCAAAATTCAGAAATCTAGTATTACCAAGAGTTGGGAAGGAAATGCAGCAATGCAAACTCCCATTCACTAGCAGAGTGCATAAATTTTACAGTGCAACCACACCGAGGGATGCCTGGGTGGCTCAGTCGGTTGAGCATCTGTCCGACTCTTGGTTTCCTCTTGGGTCATGATCTCATGGGTTGTGAGACTGAGCCCCATGATGGGGCTCTGAGCTCAGCAGGCAGTCCGCTTGAAGAGTCTCTCCCTCTGCCCCTCCCCACACTCGTATTCTTTCTCCCTAAAATATATTAATACATCTTAAAAAAATAATAAAGTACAACCACATTGAAAAGTGGTTCATCATTACCTAGTAAACTTAGGGATGTGTCTTGTGGAAAACATGACCACAAATTCTACCTATTTCTGTTGGCAAGCCCCCTTTGTAATGTGACTTGGCTGCTCCTTCCATCACTAGATAAACATATTTCTCTACACTCTTTATCCAAGATGATCTTGGGACATGCTTTAACTAGTAGAGGGAGGTGGATGTGATGGTGTGAGAATATTGAGTCCATACCTCGAGAAGCCCAGAAGCTTCCACCCTTGCCCCCTCTGCTGTCATGAGAGTGCTAAGTGAACAAACCAGGATAGTCCTTGAGGAAGAGAGACCACATGCAGGAAGGGTCTGGTCATCAGCCAGTACCAACTGTCAAACATATGAATGAGGCAATCGTGGGGCCATCCCATTTTTTTTTTATAAGTAGGCTCCACAGTCAACATGCAGCTTGATCTCAGCACCCTGAGATCAAGAGTCACATGTTCTATGGACTGAGCCAGGCAGGTGTCCCAAGGGCCATCCCATTTTAGCTGAGCTGTCAGGTGACTACAGCCACATAAATGAGCCCAGTATAGAGACCAGCAAAAGAACGGCCTATTTACTTGAACCCTACCCAAACTGCTGACCCACAAAATTGAAGAGCAAATAAAATAGTGGTTTAAGTCGCTATGTTTGTGGTGGCTTAAAACATAACTGGTTTGGGGCGCCTGGGTGGCTCAGTGGGTTAGGGCCTCTGCCTTCGGCTCGGGTCATGATCCCCACATCGGGCTCTCTGCTCTGCGGACAGCCTGCTTTCTCCTCTGTCTCTCTCTGCCTCTCTGCCTACTTGTGATCTCTGTCTGTCAAATAAATGAAATCTTAAAAAAAAAAAAAAAAACATAACTGGTTCAACGTCTCTATCCTTTGACTCAGAAAATCCACTCCTGGTTTTGTATCCTAGGAAAACTCCCAAGAGAAACACAAAGGCCCCCCAGAAGATACAAGAACATTCGTAGAGGCACTGTTCAAAATAGTCCCAAACTGCAAAAAATGTGAATGTTCATAATAATAGATCAACAAATTATGCTACATTCCTAAATTATACAACTCAGGCTTTATAATTAGCCTTGACCTGTACATATGTTTTATATACTCTCCTATATGTGTATATTTCATAATTTTCCCAAATGAAAACAGTCTTCTTTATATCTGGTGAAAGAGGTGTGCAACTTATTTTTCAGGAGGAATTAGTATAGCAGAAACACAGATGTCCAAATATCACCAATGCCTTGGGATGGCTCATAAATTAACTTTAGCAAAGACAGATGAGGCTGATTTGCCAGGAAGGGAAAATGTTCTGATTTAATAGCCTTTGTCATCTACCTTGACATCAAGCCAAGTAAAGAATCCCCCAGGTTTTTGACCTCTTGCACAATTCTTTACATCATTAATATACCTGGTGGCAGGGATGAGAGTCAGTTTGGCTTGCAAAGCAAATGCTCAAAAGCAGAGCAGAATAGCCAATCTTGACCCTCCCCGCAGGTGAGAACAAAAGGCAAAAGTGAGATCCAGTATACCTTCGCCACCCCCAAGAATCTAAAGGAACTAGTCCTTTGACAACTATGAAATCGACACATACTGGATTAGAGTACATATCTTCAGAGTCACTGTGGCAGATTGGATCATTGTTCCCAATTCTTCATTCCTCCCTCTCTTAGAGAGTTTACATCTATGCTCTTTTCAGTTTAATTCTTTATTCGGGAAGAATGTAATTCCCCACCGTATTGATGCTGGGTTTGGCCCTGTGGCTTTATTCAGTTGACAGAGTATGAGGGAAATGACAGAGTGATTAGCTCCAAGGTGAGGCCTTAAGAAATGTCACATATTTCTGCTTCCCTTTTTGTGCTCCTGTGATTTGTCATTAGAAGAAGATACTCCAGGCAGCCACGGCCTGTGAAGACAGGGGGAACAGAGATGAAACTGACCAGAAGCCCACTGTCTATCCTGGCACGGCTAAGTTCAGCCTGGATCAGTTGAATCATGGCTGACCTACAGACCCTGGAGCTTGAAAATAAATGTTTGATGCTGTCATCACTGAGAGTCTCAAGTTGTAGGTTTTGCAGTAAAAACGATCTAATACAACCATCTTAAGGAAACAATCCCAGGCCAATGTCTATTAGAATGGGAGTAGTCAGCCACAGAAACAAAAAAGAAAGTCTGGAAGGCCAATATACTTCTTTAAGATCCACTGAGAAGTGGGGTAAACCACAGCCAAGGACTCAAGATCTCCAGTCTATGTGTGCAGGCATTCATTTACCAGAGAAGTTGTCATAAACATTAAACGTTCCTATTATACAATCAACTCTGCCTCATTCCATACTCCCCAAAGAACCCCGTGATCATAATTTGGCTTCATGTGTACATTGCCTACAGTGACAGAATACATCCATTATTGGAATAAACAACCTGACATATGAAAATAAGGATGTTCAGAGCCTTTAACAGAGTAAAGCTCAATAAATTTTAGTCTCTTTATTTTCTCCCCAAAGCCCTTGACAGAGCTCTCTCAGATGAAGGCAGTGTTTCCCACTGTCCACAGCAGTAACTAGTTCTCGCTGAGACTCAACACTTAAGATTCTATCCTTCTCCACATGAGCCCTGATTTGAACAAAGACAGGTCAAATGACTTTCCTAGAATCCCATCTTTCATGTACGCTTTGCCCCTAAGAAAGAAGACTTTCACAAAGAAACATGGACATACTTCCAGTATCTGTAATTCCACGTTTTAATGCGAATTACCAGAAATAGATATAGCTATGAAAGCAAAGCCACAGTTAGCCAAGTGCCTGATGAGATGCTCTCTCCCCATTTAATGAAATGATTCCATTAAGCCCAGGGCTCCATTCTCAAAGAACATCGACAATCTGCTTATGGCCATAGCCTTTTCCTATGATTCACACTTATTTTTTTGTCAAAATAAATGGGTTGTGAAAAGTAATAAAGACAGAGTACAAATTCTCACATTCCGAAACATCCCACAGTTTAGGTAATAGTGTTGTGATCTTATGGTGCCCAAGTCAAGATATATAAATTGATACATAAAGCGTCAAATGAGAGTTTCAAACCTTAGTTTTATTTATATAATTGGGGATTTTTATTGACAGTATATTGGGTTAGTCCTCATTATTAGTCAAATCTGGAAAAGGGCAAAGATTTCCATTTTGCATGTGCAGAATCTAGAACCCAGGGGAACCAAATGAATCCATGTCTCAGGATTACCATGATGTCATACCTCAAATCCAGAACTCACCCTTTAACATGAATAAATAACTCCCTTGTGCTTTTCTGAGATTTAGTTGCTTGGTGATATATTGTGCATGAACACTGGTGAGTAACAATTATTAAAGTGAAAGTTCCTGCTACATGTGTACTTTATGTATCACTGAAGCTTACTTTAATCCAAAGTGACACATCAATAAGCTCCTGCGAGTGCACAGCAGCAAACACATTGAACACATTAACCAGGAGGTGGCTTAGTTAAAGCAATGACAGACCATGAAACAGAAGCCAAAGCAGAAACACAAAGTGGAAAAGGGAGGTGTGGCATTCCCCCACATAGGCATTAAGAAATAGATGCTTAAGTTGTTTTCAGTGACTAAATCACTCTAGTCCCATGAAGCCCTGACAAGCCATCCAGTCTGCCCTTCACTTCCCATTCAAAACCCAATCAGAGCATTCCGGATAAACTAAGAAGAACAAATACGATTGCTAATTCTTCCAACATATAATAACCAAGTGTTCAGGGAAAGTAAAGGAATAGAACCTAACTTTTACTAAGCACTCATTATCTATTTTGGCAGATACTATCTCCATTTCACAAAGAAGAAAACAGAGATTTGAAGAGAAATTTTCTAGGGGCATATTACTGATAACTGGCCCGAGGAGATTTAAACTCAACCCTGTTCAACTCCCCAACTTGGTTTGTCCATTTGTATTTTACTTTATCATGTGCCCCGAATCAAGAATTATTTATCAGTAGACGAAATTCCATTTTAGAATTTCCAAATGTACCTTTCTCTTATATTGCTTGTATTGAATCAATTTTAGTGGTGAGCAAACTAATTTGGGGAGTGGGAGAATCATTTTGTGGTTAGCATATATGCTAATTTTGATTATGCTTCCATTTTTTTCCAAATGAAAGCACCAACATTGTTTAATATAATTTTAAGATTTCTGGTGATTATTTCTTATGTAAAAAAGTTCATTTTTCTTAGAATGTCACCTGTGATCAACTGGAAAATTCTAAGTCATTCTCTAAGGGCCCTGGTAACAGTCAATACTTTCAACTATTGACTTTCTGCAAGCTTGTGGTATGCCTGAATGGCTTTGGTTGTAATCACAAAAGCCAGGCAATATTTGTCATTATTTTCCTATGCAAAATTGTGCTGGCTCTTTCTTTTCTTCATTATCATGCCACATAATACCTTCAAAGACAGAAAGCAAGGTGGAATTTTGAGAACATTTTCCCTCAGTCTTCTAGGAAACCTTTAACTTTTTGGCAATAATTACATGGAGATTCATAAAACTTCCCTCAAAGAAGCACAAAACAGGTATTGTTACTGCAGTTTGTAAAGACACAGACCTTACATCTGCCTTTATCTGCAAAGAAACGATCGGATAGTCATCAAGCCCAGCATAGTGCACTCATCATCTCTACTAACAGCAAATGTGAGATTCTTGTTTTTCATATTGTAACTGCTAAGTATTTAGGCAAACTTCCCCACTGCCTCTTGACAAATTAAAAAGGAACAATTCATTTCTCTCCAGACTTACAGGGCATTAGCTGTATATTCAAAGTCATTGTGCTCTCTGAGTCATTATTACAATAAGCAATTTTAAATAGAGAAGGCTGGGAAGGAAGATACAAGCTAAAGGATGGTAGAGGGGCCAAGGGAAGGCTGTCCTAAAACATGCCACTAGGGTCTATTGATTATTTTAAATAAAAGTTACTTAAGAAACAGCCTGTGTAAGAACACTTTAACCCCTCTTTGTCTCCAGGCAACAGGAAATAAATCCTCCCTGTACCAGGAGGATGAAAGGAACCCTCCCTGTACCAGGAGGTAAGGAGATATCCTTATCACCAAAGATACAGAATTCAGAGCCAAAAAGGCTGTCTAAACAACCCTTGTTACTTTTACTAATTTACCACCCCAGCCCAAATCATTTCGAATTCCTTACTAACTGAAGCTCCTAAACCTAAGTTTTCTTTGTCCTGTCCATTTCTCACAAATTTCTTGTCTCCTTACCTAAAAAGTATAGAAACCATCTGCCTTGGTCATTTCTTTATGTGTCTCTATTCCATGCACACATAACAGAACTTCTATTTTTTTCTCCTATTTATCTCTCTCCTGTCCACTTAGCTCTTAGACTACCTGGTAGTACCTTGAGAGTAGATGAAAAATTTTTCCTCTCCTACAATGGTAAGGGATAATGTATAGGAGTGGGAGGGGTGGAAGGGGGGGAGCAGAAGGAAAGGATGGAGGATGGAGTAAAAGAAGAAGGAAGACACTGAAAGAGATGAATTTGAGATGGTAGGTAGGCAGGTAAGATGAAAGTTCAATTACCTTCCTAGAATCACATCTTTAATGTATTTCCGCCCTTGGAAAGGAGACAACCCACTAAGCAGCTTGGAGAGAAGCCTCATAAGCCTACAACAAGTTCTTAAAACCATCTCCACCTTAATCTGAGGAAAAAGAGCAAAATGGATTGGAGTCTCTCTCCTTCCTTTCACACTTATCTCTACCCTTACCCTTCAAGTTGCTTATTTTATGAACTATTTCCCGTTTTAAAACCCCTTGATATTCTTTTCAACATAATTCTACCCAGAAAAAGTTAAATAAAGAGAGAAAACAGAAGTCTACAATATCATTTATCCAAATCACCTTTAAGAATGCTCCACTGTAGGGGCGCCTGGGTGGCTCAGTTGGTGAAGCACCCGTCTTTGGCTCAGGTCCTGATCCCAGGATCCTGGGATCCAGTCCCACATCTGGCTCCCTGCTTAGCAGGAGTCTGCTTCTCCTTTTCCCTCTGCCCCTGCTCATGCTCTCACTCTCTCTCTCTCTCTCTCTTTCTCTCTCTCTGTCAAATAAATAAATAAGATCTTAAAAAAAACACACACCCAAAAAACAAGAGTGCCCCAATGTGTGCAAACTGCCAAGACAGAGGAAGGATAAACTAAAAAACAAGTAAAACTTCAACAAAATATAGAAGAATACATCTTAGCAAATGAAACTGTTGGTTTAATTTTCACACTTATAAATGGCACACTTCTTCTCATTTCTGAAATATTTCAAAGCTGTTCTATTCTTTTAGGAGCAAATACTATGGTTTCACAGTCCATAAAGATTTAATATCATCATCCTCTTGACTACTTTATTAGACTGAGAGGATTTTATATTCTATGATGGATCCCCAATACATTCATGTCTCTTCAGTTAAGACACAGACAGACATGTACCTCTCCCACAGTTAGAGGAAGCCAGAGGACAGGTGTTAAATGTTAAGAAACAAAGCTCAATTTATTTGCTTGCCTTGCAAGGGAGAGCCAGGTCCCTCAGGGACACATTCAGCAGGTTTCTTTGAGAAGGAAATTTGGAGTTAACTATTTAGGGAAAAGGGAGTGTAGGGGAGGAAAAATAACTCTTCCTCTACCTTTCTAGGTTCTCGACTGACACTCCCTGTAATGAAAGACAGATTAAGAGAGGAAAAACCAACAGAAGTTTAATAACATGAATGCCTCCTGTTATACATGAGAGAGACCTGGGAAAGCTAATTAGCTCCTTGAAATGACCCAAACTGCCACTAGAATACCACCTTTAGATAAAGACAAAAGAGAGATTTGGGGAGAAAAGAGACCAGTTATGGGAGGTTACCAGGCAAAGCAGAGTAAACAAGGTTAAGGTTGCTTTGTGGGATTAAGTCCTTGCTTTCTCTATTCGTGTTTCTAGAAATTGAGTCATCCTCATCTTCTTGGTGCAAAAAAGGAGACACTCTTACAAATGAAGATTTCCCTTATAAATGTAAACATCTCTTACAAAAGGGTTACTTCTATTGTGTTTTCAGATATTTTCCTATGTCTGTTGTTTCTTAAAAATAACCAGCTCAAGATAATCTTTAGGCTGAATAGGCATATATTTGGGGGGTGGGTGGGTAATAGCGCTCCCTCCCATGAGAAAGGACTTCTAATAAGGCAATACTCTGAATCTAGTCATCTGATTGTCTTACAAGATATACTGTTCATCAATTACTTGAGTTATCACTTTGAGATTTCACATCACTGATATGAGGAAGTCTAGTTTCAAACAAGTCTGGGACAGTATGTAAAAGCCAGTGGAGGCCCAGGCCATTCCATGAACAGCCTCCTAAGTGCGTATTTGTAGCCTAACAAGGATATTCTTTCATATAGTATAACAATTCAATTTGTCAAATATATGTTTTTATTGATACTCTGGTTTCCAATGTGGAATTCTCCAGACTGATTTTAACATGCCCAGTGCCAACAAAAACATTTTGGATACTTATTATGTAAAATGTGTTGACATATTTAGTTCTTACCACAACCCAATAAGGTACTATTAACCCAGCAAGGTACATATTATTTTCCTAAAGTGGATTTGTTAGGCTAGTACAAAGGTCTACTTACAAAGGCAAATCAACTAACATCAGCAACAGAAAACAATAACCTGGCGATTGGAGGTCCATTTAAGTAGTGGCAGTGGAGACTGAATGAAATTTCCATTCTGATTCACTTCAATAGAAATCTATTTCAGAGGGGGCAGACCTGAGTTGCACTTGCTAGTCATTTGCTGACATTGAGAACAGGGAAGGTTTTCATTCTAGAAAGGATTGCTTTTACTCTAGGCCTAAATTTCTACCTTGTATTATAGTTATTTATGACCCACGACTTGTCTCTTCCGTTAAGACAGTGAATCCCTTGAGGCCAGAGTCTATTTTCAATTATCCTCTCACAATGTCTTTCAGGAGAGGTGTTCAATAGAAATTTGTGAGATGAATAAATCAACAGTCTCAAACTACTTAACCATTCAAGTATATACCACAGTCTCACTGTGTGACTCACATTAGATGTGCCAGCATATACAAGTAGGACAAACTCGTACTTCCATTCTGGGGCAGACACATAACGTGCCAGTCAACAACTAGAAGCAAACAGATTACTTGCTATGATCCAAGTGCTCACCAAGCACAACAAGGTGCTGCCCTTTTTTTTTTTTTTTAAGGTTTTATTTATTTATTTGACAGACAGAGATCACAAGCAGGCAGAGAGGGAGGCAGAGAAAGAGGAGGAAGCAGGCTCCCCGCTGAGCAGAGAGCCCGATGTGGGGCTTGATCCCAAGACCCTGGGACCATGACCTGAGCCGAAGGCAGAGGCTTTAACCCACTGAGCCACCCAGGTGCCCCAAGGTGCTGCCCTTTAATCTGCCTACACCCCAGGGAGGGCTGGGTGAGTGAAGGGAAAAAGAAGAGCTGACATAGGGTCTATCCAGCCAAGGCAAGAAAACTCACACAACTACAGTGGAAATATACCTGGAAGGACAAGTTAAGTCACTGAGTAATAGGATGGGATGGAAAACAAACTACAGAATTTTATAATGAAAAGCACACTGATCTCTGAATCAGGAAACCTAATTTTAGTTCCAACTCTGCTCCTGAATTACTGGATTATCTGAGGCAAATTACTTAAACATCTAAAGCTGTGAAGTGTGGCTAGTAAACATGACTCATGGCGAATGGTAGCTGTCCAAGTTGGATTAGCATCCTGTTTATAAAAAAAAATAGATAAGAAGCCCAAAATGGAGCTGCTTATGCTAAGCCCCTGATCAGCAAATCAAACCTTAATTACAGTTTTGGCTTTCCTAGAAATGGAATATTAAACCAGCCCATCAGGAATCGCCTGATCAGAACTAGTTAGGTAATCTGCCTGATAGACATCTGGAACCTATCCCCTAAGGAAAAGTGAACTTGCATTAAGCAACCCACTTTTTTACCCAGTATAACGTACTTGTTCCTGTCCCCTCCTACCTATAAAAGTCTTTCAGTTTGTACACCCCTCGAAGCTTCCGTCTACTAGATTGTATGGTGCCTGATTCAAATCAAGTTTTGCTCAAACTCTGAAAAATTTTAATATGACTCCATTTATGTTTTAATGCCTGATACTGTATTCTCTGCTCAAAACAACACCTTACACCTCCTGGAAAATGCTCCTTTCTGTGCTCTAATTACATGGTTCAAATAGAGGTTGTCAACCCCATAAATGGCCCTTCTGACCACTCTTGACTAGTTCCTTACTACTAGAACATAGACTCTGGAGGCAGACTTCCCGAGTTCGAATCCTGTCTCAACCTTCTAATTGTGTGACTTTCCTGCTGCTGCTTCATCATCATCAACATCATCATCATCAGGGTGCCTGGGGGACTCAGTGGGTTAAAGCCTCTGCCTTCAGCTTAGGTCATGATCCCAAGGTACTGGGATCCAGCCCTGCATCGGGCTCTCTGCTCAGTGGGGAGCCTGCTTCCTCCTCTCTCTCTGCCCGCCTCTCTATCTACTTGCAATCTCTGTCAAATAAATAAATAAAATCTTTTTAAAAAATCATCATCATCAACACTTGATTCAGAGAGTTTGAGGCAACTAAGTCCCTAACTGTGTGGAAGAATCTCAGCTTGACCCCCAATCTCCCATGCTTTGGGTATATGTTTTGAAAAATTCTTAACTGGTTTGAGTCACATTGTTGTTACTTGCCATCCTAAGTCCTAACATACTGAATATAGAAAGCCTAGAAAATTTAAAGTTCTGCACAAATAAGGATGCAATTACCTTAAAAAAAATTTTTTTGCCCCATTCCAATCTTATCATTCATTGCTCTTTCCATATGCATTATGCTCCAGTCAACTGGGTCTGTTGTTTTGCCTATTACTTGCCTTTGCCTGAAATGCTCTACTTCTTTTTCGGCCTGTTTAAATTAGATCCTTCTTTCCATCCATAGATTTTATGTCACCATCTCTATGAAGTTTTCATTTATCATCTATATCACAAGTAATTTCTTCCTCCTCTGAACTTCTAAGGTTCTTGGTTTGAGTCTGTCTTAATTCATCATATTTTGCGTTATAGCTATTTGTAGCCAAATGACTTCACCTTTCTGAGACTCAGCTTACTGACCTATAAAATGAAGGGGAAGGGTGCTGAGATTTCTCAGATCACTTATAAGATTTGTCTACTATGATGAAACATAATATTGTATATGCCAGGTTATAGCTATTATTATTATCCTGATGATGACTTTATCACACTTAAGATGCTGTGATACCCTTGACTGGTAATATCTGGTTGCCCTAGAACTTTTGTAATTCTTTATATTTTGAGTTTATTCCTCAGATACTCTATTATTTGTCTATTCTCAGTCTTCCAAGCCACAGTCAATGCAATTATTCTCTAGGCGTGAGGAAATCATGAATAAGTATGATTACCTAGATCAAGGGTCAGAACACATATTCCTCAGGCATTTACACATGTAAGGTGAAATGGTATTCCCTCGAATTGCTTTACTTGAGTACTTTAACTTACCTCTTGTAAATGTGAGTTAATGGACTAAATGACCCAAAGATATAAGTTAATATGCATATATTAAGTGTCTCTTAGGTTTCCAACTATATGTTAGGGACTTTGGGCCAAATTATAGAAACATCTAACAAGAGTAATACTAATGCCCACTGATAATATCTGGTCTAGGCTTTGTTCTTATGGCTTTTTCATACATGAACTTCCATTTCTTGAGATATAACTGACATAACATGCTGGTTTCAGGTGTACAATGTAATGATTCAATATTTGTATATACTGAAAACTGATCACCACAATAAGTCTAGGTAATATCCATCACTATACATAGTTACAAACTTTCTCCCATGTTGAAAACTTTCAAGATCTTCTCTCTTAGCAACTTTTGAATATGTCCAAAAAGTATTATTAACCATAGTCAACCACCATGCTGTATATTACATCCCCATGATTTATTTATTGTAGGACTTGAGGTTTGTACCTTTGACCCCCTTCACTCATTATGACCACACATCCCCACCTCTGGCAACCACCAATCTGTTCTCTGTCCCTGTGAGCTCAAGGTTTTTTTTTTTTTTAAGTTACACATATAAGTGAGATCTTGTAGTATTTGTTTTTCTCTGACTTACTTCACTTAGCATAATGCTTTCAAGGTCCCTCCATGTTGTCACAAATGACAAAATTCCATTCTTTTTTTATGGCTGAGTAATATTCCATTGCATGTGTGCACATATATACACACACATACATATATGTGTGTCACATTCTATCTATTCACCTCTTTATGGACACTTAAGTTGTTTCTACATCTTAGCTATTATAAATAAACCTGTAATGAACATGAGGGTCCACTTATCTTTTTGAGCTGGTGTTTTCTTCTGATAAATACCCAGAAGTGGCATTACTGGATCATATGTTCACTCTACTTTTAATATTTTAAAGTTTTCAAAACTTTAATGTGTTTGGGACAGTATTTACAAATCTTGCATTTCTCTTCTAAGTACAGTTTAATTTCCTTGCCTCAGTGCCACAGAACAATTGCAAATAACTACAAGAATTAAAAATAGTCTCGTTGCAAACACAGGCAATAAACTGAATCCATGCTGTAATCTCTGTATTTTTACTTTTGAAAATACTTTGCTAACACTAATCAAGTTCAAGCTGTAGAAAAAACATTTTCATGTTAAAATAGCCTTATGTTAAAAAAATAACTATTATTTCTCAACACAATGTGAAAAAGTTATTTGTCTTTAAAGTACAAAATGGAATTTCTACAGAATTCATCTTCTGTTAGAGGTACTTCAATTTTAGCATGTGCCAGCATCTCCTGGACGGCTACATAAAACACAAATTTCTGGGCTCACCCTCCCTAGAATTTAATCAGTAGATCTATAGTTGATCTAATTGTGGAAGAAGTCAAGGAGTTACTTTTCTTTTCTTTTTTTCTTAAAAATTTTATTTATCTGTCAGAGAGCGAGAGCACAAGCAGGCTAAGTGGCAGGCAGAGGCAGAGGGAGAAGCAGGCTCCCCACCGAGCAAGGAACCCGATGCAGGACTCAATCCCAGGACCCCGGGATCATGACCTGAGCCCAAGGCAGCCGCTTAACCACCTGAGCCACCCAGGCGTCCCAAGGAGTTACTTTTCTAACAAGTTCTCAAACGATGCCAATGCTGCTGGGTCAGTGACCACACTTCGAGAACCACTGACTTAAATAATTAATTCAAAGGAAAATTTTCCCTTAAGGAAGACTAAGAAATCTTTTAGCTTTACATTGCAGCAGTACTTCTTGTTTAAAGAGCAAAAAGCACAGATTTTAAATGCCCTCTGTCCCATAATTTATTTTGCCACTGCCCCCAAAATACATGCCTTTGTTTTTCCCATGATTTCACTGGGATGCCTGAAAATCAGTATTTAATGGCTAACCAGGTATATTCATTTATTGCTGATAGCATAAACTGCTTTTTTCTTTTTTAATATTTTATTTATTTATTTCTCAGAGAGAGAGGGAGAGAGAGCGAACGAGCACAGGCAGACAGAGAGGCAGGCAGAGGCAGAGGGAGAAGCAGGCTCCCCGCGGAGCAAGGAGCCCGATGTGGGACTCGATCCCAGGACACTGGGATCATGACCTGAGCCGAAGGCAGCCGCTTAACCAACTGAGCCACCCAGGCGTCCCGCATAAACTGCTTTTGAAAAGAAATAAAGCAATACATAAAATGCTTGTATCTTTGGGGCACCTGGGTGGCTCAGTAGGTTAAGTGTTCAACTCCTAATTTCAGTTCAGGTCTAGATCTCAGGGTCATGAATTCAAGCCCCACATCGGGCTCCATGCTGGGCATGGAGTCTCCATTAAAAAAAAATGTTCTGGGACACCTGGGTGGCTCAGATGTTAAGCATCTGCCAGCATCCTGGAATCAAGTACCACATCAGGCTCCCTGCTGAGCAGGGAGCCCACTTCTCCCTCTCCATCTCCCACTCCCCCTGCTTGTGTTCCCTCTCTCACTGTATCTCTGTCAAATAAATAAATAAATTTTTTAAATAAATAAGTAAATAAATAAAAATGTTCCTATCCTTTGAAATACTAATTCCACTCCCAGGAATATTAAATAGAAGGAAAAAAGTACGCACACAAAGATGCTTACGTTGTATATATAGTAACCAACAATTAGAAACTATATAAATGGGGACGCCTGGGTGGCTCAGTTGGTTAAGCAGCTGCCTTCGGCTCAGGTCATGATCCCAGCGTCCTGGGATTGAGTCCCACATCGGGCTCCTTGCTCAGCAGGGAGCCTGCTCCTCCCTCTGCCTCTGCCTGCCTGTCTGCCTGTGCTCGCTTGCTTTCTCTAACTAATAAATAAATAAAATCTTAAAAAATTTAAAAAAAATTTTAAAAAAAGAAACTATATAAATGCCCAGCTTTAGGGGAACAATTTAATAAATACGGTAAGGCCAAACAGTGTACCATTAACATAAAGATGATACATATAATGTAGAAATATCAAAAACAACTGATTTAGTATCAAGTAAATATAGAAAAATGCTGAAACTACATAAAGATGAATTCACATATGGAAGTTAAGATGCAAAAATTAAAAAGATGTCTTATGGTGGTTGGTGGACTTTCTTTTCATTTTACATACTGGTTATTAAGACATTATCTCTCTGAGTTTCAAACCTACACTTCCATATGGCTCTGTTATGCGGGGACTGGGACTCTGCAAATCCCATTTCTGTGGGGCCAGACGCTCCCCCCGCAAGACTCTACCACAAGGGGGCGATAGAGAAAGACCACAAGGCTAGAGGAGGACAAAACGATTTTTTTGTTTTCTTGTTCTGAGTCATCTCAGCCAAGGTTCTTTACCCTAGCAGCAGCTCTTAGTTCTAGTCTGCAGTTTTTTCACATACTGAGAACCAGCCTCGTTGCATTTTCTCGTAAATGCCGGTACAGGCAAATCTCATTTTATTGTGCTTTGCTAATACTGCCCCCGCCTTTTTTTTAAAGACACTAAAGGTTTGTCTACAGTATTTGCTAACTCGATATCTCTAAGTCACATTTTGGCAATTCTTGCAATTTTTCAAACTTCTAAGTTTGTTGATTTTGAGGGGTTCAAGACTTCAGCGGCAGAGTCAGTGCAGATATGCCAGAAACAGCCAGAGAACCAGAATCAGAAGTGAAGCCTAAAAGTATGGCTGAACTGCAGTGATCCCATGACAGAACCTTAACAGACGAAGAGCTGCTGCTTACGGATGAGCTACGAAATCACTTTGAGATGGAACCTACTCCTGGTGAAGATGCTGGCCCTGTTAAAAGTGACAGCAGAGGACTTAGAATACTACATAAATTTAGTAGATAAAACAGTGGAGGGGTTTGAGAGGACTGACTACAATTTTGAGAGAAGTTCTACTATGGGTGAAATGTTATCAAATAGTATTGCATGCTACAGAGAGATCGCTTATGCATGAAAGGAAGAGTCAACTGATGCAGCAAACTTTGCTATTACCTTAATTAACTGCCACAGCCACCCCAACCTTTAGCAACCACCACCGTGATGGGTCAGCAGCCGTCAACATCAAGACGGGACCCCTCCCCAGCAAAAACATTACACCTCAGGACGCCTGGGTGGCTCCGTTGGTTAAGCAGCTGCCTTCGGCTCAGGTCATGATCCGAGGGTCCTGGGATCGAGTCCCACATCGGGCTCCTTGCTCGGCGGGGAGCCTGCTTCTCCCTCTGCCTCTGCCTGCCTCTCTGTCTGCCTGTGCTCGCTCTCTCTAACAAATAAATAAATAAAATCTTAAAAAAAAAAATTACACCTCACTGAAAGCTCAGATGATGGTTAGTATTTTTCAGCAATAAATTATTTTTTAATCAAGGTATGTACATTTTTTAAAGATTTTATTTATTTGACAGACAGAGATAGCACACATAGGCAGAGCAGCAGGCAGAGGGGGTGGGGAAGCAGGCTCCCCTCTGAGCAGGGAAGCCAATGCGGGATCAATCCCAGGACCCCTAGATCATGACCTGAGCTGAAGGCAGAGGCTTAATCCACTGAGCCACACAAGCGCCCTTATATTATCTTTTAAATAAAAGAGAGGGGCGCCTGGGTGGCTCAGTTGGTTAAGCGACTGCCTTCGGCTCAGATCATGATCCCAGGGTCCTGGGATGGAGCCCCATGTTAGGATCCTTGCTCGGCAGGGAGCCTGCTTCCCCCTATCTTTCTACCTGTTGTTCCACCTCCTTGTGCTCTCTGTGTCAAATAAATAAAGATTTAAAAAAAAAAAAAGAGAAAGCATCAACTCTCACTAATAAGCTGATACATCAAAAAAAATTTTTTTTAATATTTAACCAAGGCACTTTTATTTTCTGAAGAAATCAAAAACTCTCTTACATAGTATTGCCTGATGCCAGATAATATTTATTATTAGGTACTTTTGATATTCTATAGATTGATTTGTGTTTACATTCATTCTTAATACATAGACACAATCTGGAACTCCATGCCATCAAATGGCACCTAAATACATTAACCTTCAGCTCTGTTCATTCAACAGGAATTTACAGAGCCCCTTCTCTGGGCCAAGCTCTACATTAAGTGATGGGGTACAGAGCACTTACCTCCAAGAAAACCAATAGTTAAAAGGCCAGGTGGTAAGTGCAGTGATAGAAAGAGGCCCAGGTTGCCATGGGAACAAATAAACTCTTTTGTCTGCTTGCATCATTTTCCTTGGTACCTACTGCTTCAAAAATAGTGGGAAAATTTCAGCTGCTGGTGAAAGGGCAAAAAAGCATTCTAGGAAAGGGGTCCCACTGATAAAGGGCACAGAGGTGTGCAAAAATCTAACATACTCTGAAGATCTGTTTATGGCAGTAACAAGGTTGGCCTGCATCAGAAATACGGGCCTGGTTCAGCTGGTCAAGAAATGTGGGGTCCCTAATAGATGCTTAAACAGTATCTTGATACATGAATGACACTTCCCACCTGTGCGGGTTTTGACAGTTGGCCCAATCAGAGGGTTTCCCGGCCTGCTGTCAGTCTAAGTGGGATTCGTCCCTGACTGGTCCTCCGGCTGCCTTTCACAAATCCACTCCTCAGTCTTTCTTGGCTTGCTCTATGTAGACTGATGCTTGATGTCTCCAAATCCTGGTTTACTCTGGTCTTTAGACTTCCGCATCTCTATTCATTACCTTTCCTCTACCTTAAAACCTTGCAACTTCTTTCCTCTCATGACACCCCCTATTTCACAGGGCTGTGCTTGTTCTCAGTATGGCTACTCCCCTTTCATCTGTTCAGCCTGGCCCTGTTCAACTCTTGGGGTCTGTGCCAACAAGCAGTCTGTTGGGTGGCATGCAGTATCCTTGACTCTGCCCGACACCCTTGACTCCAGAGACCCTGCCCTTCAAGAAACTTGTGGGGACGCCTGGGTGGCTCAGTTGGTTAAGCAGCTGCCTTCGGCTCAGGTCATGATCCCAGCGTCCTGGGATCGAGTCCCACATTGGGCTCCTTTCTCTGCAGGGAGCCTGCTTCTCCCTCTGCCTCTGCCTGCCTCTCTGTTTGCCTGTGCTCGCGCTCTCTCTCTTTCTCTCTCTGACAAATAAATAAATAAAATCTTTAAAAAAAAAAAAAAACTTGTAGCAGAAGGTTAGGTGTGAAAATGGTATAGGACTTGAAACAGACCTGAGCTTACATCTCTGCCCCAAAACTTCGGTAAAGAGAGCGCTGGCCAAATATTCTATTTACAACCCCATATTCCCAGCCCCTCCTCCAGTCAGACTGGAGTCACATGACAAGTTCTGGCCAATAGGAAAACATTTTACAAAAGTGTGCCTAGTTCATTATGTCTACCTTTTCTTTCATGGAAACTTGTTCCAGATTATATAGACACAGGGGGCAGAGCATCCATCACCTTGAGTCTCTTAGTAATTGTATGGAGCAGAGACCCCCGCCCCCTACTAAACCGCACTGGATTTGTCATGTGAGAATAAACACAATAAGCACAATAAACCTTCACTATGTTAAACTACTTATGATTCAAAGTTAATTCTTCCCAAACAAGAGCCTATCTTATCTTGACAAATACTTTATTCATGTGGTTTTAGACAAGATATGTCATTTTTTTAGTCTTCTGTTTTCTCATGAGGAAAAAAAAGGAATGATACCTTGTTGGGTGTTTTTTTAAGAGTTTATTTATTTATTTGACAGAGAGAGATCACAAGTAGGCAGAGAGGCAGGTAGAGAGAGAGGAGGAAGCAGGCTCACCACTAAGCAGAGAGCCCTATGCAGGACTCGATCCCAGGACCCTGGGATCATGGCCTGAGCTGAAGGCAGAGGCTTTAACCCACTGAGCCACCCCGGCACCCAGAGTGATACCTTCTTACCGACTGAATGTATTCTGCCAAAATTCCTATGCTGAAACCTAATCCCCAAAGTAAGATTATCTGTAGGTGGGGCTATTAGGAGATTATTAGGTCATGAAGGTGAAGTCCTCCTGAATGAGATTAGTAGCCTTAAAAAAAGAGATGCCTTACGCCTTCCATGCAGTGAAGACACAGCAAAAGGAAGGCCATCTATGAGCCAGGCAGTGAGTCCTCACCAGACTCCAAATTTGCTGGCAGCTTCATTTTGGACTTTCACATTCCTGAACTACAAGAAATAGATTTCTACCATTTACAAGACACCAAGTCTACGGTATTTTGTTATAGCAGCCTGAATGGACTGAGAATGAGTATATAAAGATGAATGAGATAGTAAGTAAATGATCACCTATTCCATTGCATGTTCCTATAGCATGAATGAGTTCACATGCAATTGGTAAGGTTAGGAATGGTGTATAACATACAAGTCAGGTTGGTCCGTGCACCATTTCTCCCAGCACAGTAGTACTTTAACTATGAATTTACAGGAGCTAAATACCAAGTACACTACATAAGAGATGAATGCTACAGCTAAAACCATGACTTGGGAAAAGCCTTCCTCAACTGTCCTCTGACTTGGCTAGATCTTTCTTGTTCTTGTTTATTATAAATTGTTTTCTTCATTCTTCCAAAATCCTTTTCTACTTCGTTGCATCAGACATCCAAATAATTTAGGTCTTTCAGATTTGTGTCTGTCTTTGATCCCTACCTGGCCCTTCCAGGGTCATCCGTAGGGATTATTTTAGGTTATTCCCCTGGTAATCCTATTCTTATGACCTGGAACTGGAGCCAGGCATCAAGATTTTACTCTTAATATGTCAGCTAAGAAATACTGGAGGAATAAGGCAGAACACAGGTAAAGTAGAGAACTGTTGGATGCAATTCTTAGTGGAGACACTTAGGCTACTTAAGTAAAAAGTTCTAGGAAAAAAAATAAGGGCTAGAGCTGTAAATAGATTTGAGAGACACTGGCTTATGCTAAGTAGTCAAAACCATGGGTAAAAAAGATGCTACCCTATGAGCTGATAAATACATGAAACAGAGTCGCAGGAAACACCAATTTTTTAAGAGGCAGTATAGGGGCGCCTGGGTGGCTCAGTGGGTTAGGTCTCTGCCTTCGGCTCAGGTCATGATCTCAGGGTCCTGGGATTGAGCCCCGCATTGGGCTCCCTGCTTAGCAGGGAGTCTGCTTCTCCCTCTCCCTCTGCCCACTGCACCCCTGCCTGTGCTCTAACAAATAAATAAAAGAATAAAATCTTTTTTTTTTTTAAAGAAAGAAGTATGAGGTCATTCAGACATGATGACACCCAGAAAGCATAACATTTAGGACACATTTACCACTCTAAGTACTACAGCCATGTTAAAGCAAAGCCCACCACACACTTTCTTAGATTTTATAGTCTATAGATTTATGTCAGCATAAGCTGGCCTACAAAAGTGAAAGATATATTGTGCTATTTAAAACAAAAAATTCCAGAAGGTTCTGTATGCAGGCTAATTCGTAACAAACTGATCAAAGATTCAAAGTGAGAGCCTAATAGGATGAGAATGTGCTTTCCTGGTCTTATGGATGAAATGCCATCCTGCTAAGGAAGACACCCACAAATCCCAAGAGATGACTTTCTTAGTGCCTCTGTGTGTCTTTGACAACAAATGTCTTCTAGCATATGATGCCTTCAGATGTCTTAAAGGTAAAGCAGGTGCAAAGCCTTGACACCACCATCTTTCACATTTGTAACTTCTGAAAAAAAAGGGTGGAGGTAATATGCCAGAGTACTTGAAATTCAAACATCCCAGTATTAGTAAATGAGTATCCCGGCTACTGGGCGGGACAGGATAGCTAGTTTGATATTAATCTATGAAGAAGTACCAGAAGTGATTAGTAAAGAAGAGTTATAAACATTTTTATTATAAGCTATCAGCATAACTTTATTAAGAAAGCATGGCAAGCAAAACTGTTTTTGATAGAACACCAAAGTAATAACTCACAAAACTGACATGAGCATTATATATCTAGCATTCAGTAAAGTATCCCACATTAGGGTAATACCACTTGTCCTGGTTTACCTAGGATTGAAAGGGATCTCTGACATAGGGCTGTTTTAAAACCAGCAAAATCCCAAGCAAACCAAACAAGGTGGTCACCATCATGTGATGGTCTTCTTGGTAAAATACTCAACAATGGCCTGGATGATAGTCTTGTTAGGGAAATGTATAGTTATTTAAAGAATTAAAGCCTTGAAATGTTGATTATTTGTCTTCTTTCAGTGGGCAGGGTAGTCTTACAGTATTCCTTATGACTTCAGTGAAATCAGAGGAGGAATTTCTAGCAAAATCACTGAGGATACAAACATGGGAGATTCAGTAAATATCCTCTTACTTATATAAAAACTGTTTATTGAGCATCTATTATACTGACCATGTTTCTAGGTCCTATACACAGAAGAAAACAAGACAAATATACTACCCTTGTGGTAGAGGAATAAAAATATAATAAAGTGTCAGGAAATGAGTTTCATGGGAAAAAAAATGAACCTGCTAAAGAGGTCAGATATTGGCAATGAAGTTAAATGACCAAGGAAGGGTTCTTTGTGGAGGTGACTCCTGAACAGAGAGAAGACTTAGGTACAAAATCTATGGAAACAGCTGAGAAATAAGGAAATAACTAGGTTCAAAGACCATGAAATAGAAATGGGACTTGCCCCAAATTTGAACATATTCTGCCTCACAATAAGCAGTATCTAGGAAGTTTTCTTTACTAGTTTTAAGTTTTCTAGGACATGTTAAAAAAGAGGCAATAGGCTCCAAATGGAGTCACTGGTGCTAAGGCCACACTGCCAAATCAAGACTGAATGCCTAGCCCAATTGCAGTTTCAGCCTCTCCCAGTAATTCCTTCCTAACCAGTCAGTCTGGAATTACTTGGTCAGCACTAGCGAGGCAATCCATTTCATGACATCATGTTTGGATTTATGAGATGCCCAGATGACCAACCCTGACCTAATTCTGTTTGTGGATGGGTCATACCATAAAGATGAAAAATCCCAGCTGACTATGCTATCACTCCCTCATTCGAACCCTCTGGAGGGGGAGTCTCCCACAAGCTGCATGAGCCCAACAAGCAGAGCTCCATGCCCTTCCCAGAGCTCACCAACAACCAGAAGGACAAACTGGTACTATGCATACAGACAGCCAGTTTGCCTTTGGAATCATCCATCATTTGGGGATACTATGGAACAAAGTGGTTTTCTTATGTCCACGGCGACCCCAATGAAGAATGGACAACAAATAAATGGCCTTCCTGCTCCTATCCTCTTCCCTTCTGAAATTGCTGTCAACAAAACTGAGGTTCACGCTAATAAGATTGAGCCTGAGCATCAGAAAAATGCCCTGGCTGACTCACCTGCAAAGGCAGCGATGACACAAGGTACAATGGTTGTGGCTCATGTAGATGAAGTCTATTCTGCTTCTGCAAAAAAATGGGAACCAGGGCTCCAAAGTGCACTTCAAACATTGGGAATTACCCTGCTTATAATAATCCTAATACCAACCTGGAACATTATATTCCCTCAAAAGCTTTAAATGCATGTTTGCAATGGTTAACCACCAAACAAATGACCTCCCTAAGACCAGAGTGTTCAACTGAGTACATTTTCAAGATCTTGTTGGTTTCACTCAATGACCCATGCATTGGGTAGCATATTATACAAGAGCTGGAAAGGTACTCCGAAGATCCATATGAAATGAAAGACTTTTACAGAAAGAAGAAGGTGGGACAAGAAGGCCAGTTGATTTTTTTAAACAAGTTTAACCAAGATTGTATAGTATCCCAACAATTTAAAGTAATTGTCTAACTTTAATAGCAATGCAAGAGAGACGCATTGGAAAAAAGTCATGATTGCAAGTGTCAAGAACTATCTGTATCTGATCTCCTTTACCTGGTGAGAAGAAGTGACAGCCCACACTAAGGCTTGTCCGGGAACCCAGAGTTGAGTGGGGAGGTGACCCACTGTCAAAGGAAGCATGATCAAGTCAAGCCCAAGGTAGGGGCGAGAGGCAAAGGAGAAAGGGTACTGAAATTGCTGTAAATAGCAGGCTGGAAACCAGTGAAGACCTGAAACATCAACTCCGTGACAGAGGTTAAAACTCACAGAAAATTGGGATTTCAACAGAGAACAGGCAATAAGCAACACTTTGCAGACTTCTTTGGCCTTTAATACTGCCCAGTGTGAGGAAAGGATAGAGCTGTTAAAGATTTTGAATTATTTCCTATAATCAAAGTCTCCAACCTGCCAGAGAAGAATTTCAAAAAAATCTATGGAATGGGAGGTACTCTTTTAGAAAGCTGCTCGGACAACAAACCTTCTAGCACTCAAACAGATGAGGCTTTATCCCCCCTTCTTGTCCTAGAGTCTTTCCAAGAAAAGAGATTTCAAATCCAACTGGTCTGATTCGAGCCCAGTGGTCAGCCCGCCACTGTCAGATATTTGTGCTGGTTATCCACTGATGCAGAGTGATCTCCTGAGCAGTATGATCTGGAGGCTGCTGCTCAGCAGGGGCTGCATGGCCCATTATGACCCCGCTCCCACGTCCAGCAGCTTGGGCTGACTGTTGACTGGGTCTCTCTCCCCACCACGTGACGTATCATCCACAAGAAGACTAGCCTGGCTTTTTCACACGGCCATCTCAGGGCTGTAAGAAGGAAGGAGCAGAAGCTACAAAGCCTCCTGAGGCTGTGGCTGCCCAGCTCATAGGACACGTTTGCCACACTGTACTGGTCAAAGCAAGTCACAAGGCTGGCCAGATGCAAGGGGTGGAGAAATAAACCCCACTTCCTGATGCAACGAAGTGGCAAAGTCACGTTGTACAGGGAGGGGCTGTTGTGAACAACGATGCAAACAATCTACTGTAAGCTAACGTCACTTAACTAAATGCCATCTTTTTTTTTTTTTCAAAAAAATTTTAAAGATTTTATTTATTTATTTCAGCCAGAGACAGAGAGAGTACAAGCTGGGAAGAGGCAGAGGGAGAGGGAGAAGCAGGCTCCCTGCTGAGCTGGGAACCCAATGCGGGGCTCAATCCCAGGACCTGCAGCTCATGACCTGAGCCGAAGGCAGATGCTCAGCCATCTGAGCCACCCAGGCGCCTTCTTTTCTACTTCCCGCATCTAAGGGTTAAAATGATCTAAATCCAAGGCTTCTTCCTCTCCCATGTCTCCCTCCTGCACACTACTGCAAGACATGCGGCAAGCAGTCTATTCTCTTTTGCTCTCCTGAACACAGTTTCTTGAGGAACCTCCAAGAGGTGGCAATTATCCAAAGGTACATGAAGGCAGAATTCTAGTTCTCCTGATCTCCTTGGCCAACTAAGAGAAACGTGACTTACCCTCATCCTTGACAAAGAAAAAATGAGGCCTCTCTTATAAAGACTTCCCTGACCATCTTCCCTCCCCACTTAGCCTACACCCTAGTGCTCCCTGCCTGCTATCTCTGTCCCTTGTGTCCATATTATATCACACTACGGTGTGGTTGTTGCCTTCACATGCTTATCTTCCCTAATAGACTGTGAGGCCCCCGAGAAGGGGTTCAGGTACATATCTGTAATGCTAGCTATGCAGTGATCAGTGCAGCGCAGGTGTGCTACAAATGTCCGTGGAATAGAACTGAAGAGATTATAAGAGCATCTGTGAATTCCAGATCTTCAAAACCATGAACACATATGCTAATGCAGCTCAGAGAATCTCCCTCTGTAAAGGGGACTTGAGCAGTGTCTCTCGTGTTGTACCAAGTACCCAAGGGAAGAGAACTTCCTAGGATCTTCCAGAGACACTACAAACCCCTGTCTCTTCTTGATATTAGAACAGGTATCTTGGGCTGGGAGGGAGAGGAGAGAGAAACTTTGTGATTAATAAACCCTTAAACCCTTAAATCAGAATTCTATGCCCATTCGTAAAAAGAAGTGTCTTAAAATGATCTTTTGTCTTAAAATGTTCTTTTCTGATACTTGGGTTTACAGAAGATATGGTGTTTCACTTTGCAAAGGGTATTCCCTGAAGAATTCAGACCTGAAAATTTCACATATTTCACACTGAAAGAGGAGCCTGTAGCCACTGGCATTCACCACCAACAGAAGGGACTCGGGAACATCGGAACCACAAAACCCACCCTGCAGTGACTTAGGCATGAGAAGAAATGTTTAAGAAAAGGAAAAGCTGAGTCTTTAGAAGAGCCTTCATGTGCAGTAGGAGACAGGCAAAGTTCTCACTTCCTGTGACTTCTAACGTTTCCATCGAGAGAACATGATCATCACATTGACAAGCGTAGAACCAACTGGAAGGGAAGGCCAAATAAGAAATGAGAGCCACCTGAAATCAACTTGTGTCTCCAGGCCCTCAACAACGGCAGGCAGTCTCACGCAGGTGGGAAAGGAGGATGAGACAAACAACAGGGAACAAAACAGGCAAAGCTTCCAGCCCTCTAGAGCTCACATTCTTGGGGGGAGGTAGGGGAATAAACAACAGACATAATGAATACATAAGTAGTCAAGAGTTGAAAGGGTGGGTCTGTTGGGGGCACGGTGGCAAAGGGAAGTGAAGAACAGAACAAGACCGTTGACAGTATTCAACAGCACGGAAAGGGTGGGCCCTACTAAAAGGATAAGGTCAGATGGAAGGAAGAGGGTAAGCCAAGGAGATGTTCATGGGAGAAGAATGTGATGGACAGGCAGCTAGAGTAAGGACCCTGACTTGGAGGCGTGTTCCAGGGACAGCAAGGTGGTCAGTGTGGTTGGAGCAGGGCTGACAAAGGGGGACACGGGAGGAGCAAAGATCAGCTAGGTGATAGGGGACAGATCATATGGGACTTGTGGGCCATTAGGAGGACTTTTGTATGGCCTTGTAGGTCAAATTCAATGCCATTAACAGGTTTTTAGCAGAAGAACAACGTGATCTGACTTCAGTTTTTTCAGTTAACGCTAATAATTGGAAATGTCTACCTTCTGACCCCCTTATATATGTCAACTGTTTTTCAATTAAAAAAAAAAGAAGAAGAAAAATACCATTTTTTAAAAAAAGTTAACTCTAATAAAAAATAAATTATAAGTAAATAAAGCTAACTCTAATGACTGGGCTGAAACCAGACTGCAAGAGGCCAGGATGGAAGCAGGGAGTTTCAGTTCTATGGAGTGACATCTCATACAAGATTACATTTTAAAAGGAAAAGCTTTGGATATTTTCCCTGTTTCATCAAGAAAGCAAAGACATACTCACTGACTTGTGCTTAGCAATCAGGCTATATAAAAAATTTAAAGAATTATTTTGTGAGAGATTGAATTTTCTCATTAGTACCCCAGAGAACCAATAGAAGAAGTTAGAGAAAGAGAGAATCCAGTTCAATATTCAGCAGGACTTGTGTCAGTAGAGCTGAACTGTCACGAAGCACCTTGAACAAGCATGGACTTTCTTATGGGACCCAGGCAGCAATGTGAAGGAAATGCAGGCATGGTTTATACACGATGCCCTTTTGGATTACGTCCTACCCTGCGAGGGCATTATCCTAAATCCATACCAAACTAACTTCATTTCCTGGGTTCTAACTAGGGCAGGGCCACAGGAGACTTGTCACAGAATGCTGGGCAACAGATTCGGGTCATTATATGACAGCCACCTTCTCCTTAGAAGAGGTGCCTTCTCTTCTAGCCCCATGGCAACAAGCTTGTCCCCCAGGTCCCAGGACCACTTAAGATCAAGTAAGAGAGACAGATAGCCAGGGATCCAGGACAGAGAGCCCACTATCCCACAGGCCTCTTTATGTAAGACGGCACTATCTGTCACCCTCTCTCCCTTGTCCTTTTCTTTCACTTTACCTCTGGGTTTGCTTGGCCAGGACTGCAATATCTGCATGGCTCAGCTGAAAGAATCAGAGTTTACTGGTGTATTAAGTGGGTTCAAAGGTCGAATTAATGGGTGCTTGAATAATGGATCCTGTCAACATGAAGTCCCCAGTGACATGCCTGTGGTTTCTGGATCTGATCATTATCTTTTATAATGGCAGGACATAGCTAGCACATTTCAACATTTGCTTGCTGCCTGTCTTCTTCCTAGGCATATAAGCTTATATATGAGCTCTAACCAATATACTCAAACGATCTTTTGAACAATTAGTAGCATATTCTCTGCTTTCCTGTATAACACTAGTAACTCATCCGAGAGGTGCTTTGGGAACCAATGTAAAAGATGTTTGTCAGTTTCAGAGTCCATGGTTGTCAGGGGACGTCCATTTCTCCCTGAGTTCTGTCACTAACCTATCCAGGTGGTATTCTCATCATCCTACATCCGTGGACTAAATGATGCACTTCATCATAATGAACACACCCTTCATAGGAGAATGAATAAAAGCTAGAACAGTGTCAAGCTAGCAATGGCTACGAAGAAAAATTAGAAAATTAATTCTAAAGCCCTCATTTCTCCATAACCCGTTCAGGGATCCCCTTGTCTTCAGCTAGCACTTCAGGGCAAGGGGGGGGGGGTAGGATGTGTTACTGAGTAGGGTAATTCACCTCAACCAAGAGGTCTAAGAATTTGATAGCATGTTTGCCCCTTTTTCTCGAGATGCTACCCCGTTTATGCGCCAGATTCTGTTTCTCCCTCCTGCTTTTTCACTTTTGCTAAGTACAGAACCACCCAGCTGAACTGGATTCCTAATGCCCAGAAAATGTGAGATAAAAAATATTTTTATTTGTCAGACAGAGGGGCAGAGAGAGAGAGAGAGACTGAGTGAGTGCACACACAAGCAGGGGGAAGCAACAGGCATTTCTTTTGTTTTAAGCTACTACATTTATTTTTCTTTTTAAGAGAGAGACAGAAAAAGTGCATGTGCGAGTTGAAGGGGAGGCAGGGGGGAGGGACAGAAGGAACAGGAGAGAGAATCCCAAAAAGACTCCACCCCCAGAGCAGAGCCAAACACAGTGCTTGATCCCACAACCCTAAGATCTTGACTTGAGCTGAAATCAGGAGTCAGACAATCAACCAACTAGGCCACCCAGGTGCCCCGGGGAGGGGGGTCTGTTATAAAGCAAAATATAACTAATACATTAGGACCTCAGATGGCCCACTTTGGTCAAAGAGGAAGGAATCACAGAGGAGGACGATAAAGCATTGGGTTAAAAATGAAGACCAAAGGCAAGGCACAGTGCAAGGGATCTTGAATGCCATGCTAAACGGTCTGGACTTTAAGAAGCAATGAGGATCCTGACAGTATTTTTGAATAGGGGAGTTATCAGAGGAGTATGTTTGGAGATTGGTTTAGCAGACCTGCCCAGACTACATTAGGAAGGAAAAAAAAAGCATGAAGGTAGAAAAGATGGATCATTCATATAAATATTCCATCCCAGTCTCATGTCCTGCTTAATCGTATCAAACCCATTCTGTTGTATATATGCTTTTCATACACTGAGTTAACTTGAGATGGATGGCCGGATTCATGGCTAATTCCTTTCTGAATCCTCTGAAACATTTAGCCCCATGCCTTGCATATAGTAAGTACTTGGTAATATGTGAATCATGAATAAAACCTTCCTAAATTTGCTCCACTTCCCTGCAGACAGAATAATACTCTTTGCATAATATTTTGTTCATACAGCTAATAGACCATTTCTCAAATCTCAGCATTTTATTACCAACTGTACTGTATTTTTTCGGTCTCACCCCTAACACCCCTTCAGGGCAGTCAGGACCAGCTATACAATTTGCCAGGACCAAAACAAAATGCAAACGAAGGTCCCTAGTTTCAAAAATATTTGGAATTTCAACACTGGAAGTGGGGGGGTACTTCTGACTGAGGCCCTTCTGTGCATAGGTCACAACCCAGAAAGATGGCCTGAGGGCATTAATTCCATCTCATGCTTTGTTTTAACCATGGCTTCTACCATGGGAATGTTTGGTAAATGTGGATTCAATGTCCTAGGTCAACAACGAAGGTCAGGAGGGTTATATGGAAAGGGGAGACTGACTTGGCCAAAGTTTCACACTAGCAGAGTCCACCCTAGAGGTAATGCGGCCTGTTTAAGTAAGACAAAGACAGGAGTGCCATCTACTGTCATACTCCCTCCGCTGCCTGGGCTGCCTACCGCCAGTACCGCAGAATGTGCTGGTAGTTTCTCACTGGGTCCAAAAGGCTTGCGTGTCCTATGTTGATTCCCACTCTAGGGGACTCTGTCTTGGGTTTGGTTATTTATTCGATTTCCCTCTACGCAATGACAATGGCAATGATTTAATATGTAAGAAGCAAACAGCTGAAGGAATTTTCTAGGCAGAAACAATGTATTGACTAATAACGTTAAGACAGTAAGAGTCGGTACTCATAAAATAAAGAAAACAAGGCTGAATGATTTAAAAGCATGCTTCAGACAAATCCTAGTTAATTTTTTGAAAAATACAGCAGTGCAGAGAAGTGTATATTGATCATCCTCTCTGAGGGATAGGACGGACCTCAGAGATGAGCTATAACCAGGAAGAATTGTTTTCTCTATGGGACAATTTGTTGAATCCCTTCCTATCACAGGTGAGTATCCTACCCACAAAACACAAATATTTTTCTTTGTATCTGAGCAATGCCTCCCTGCAAAACTGAGGAGAAGAACCTGCTGGAAAGATCTCGGTAACCACCCTCCTCCACCCTCCCTTTCATTTTAAGCAAGTCACAGCCACAGCTCTGAGACCGGCAGGCAAAGCTTAGCAATTGTAATGGTGACCCCCAGTGGCAACTGTTTGCAAATGAAAACCTGGCTGCTTCTCTGCCAAGGATGTCAATTTCATTAAAATGCTTTCTTTAAGAAGGATATTGGCAACTTCGTTGAACTGTAATAAAAACTAATTGTATACTTGTTTCAAAAAAATCAATATCCTCTGCTCTGCTTTATTGTCGCTAGTTAAACACATGAATTTTCCTTTGAAAAGAGACTCTTGAAAGTGACAAGCTGTTTCTGGAAGGCCTGATGAGTGCTGGTGTAACAGTGCTTTACTCTGAGAGGCAGGTAAGATGAGGCCTGATACCAAACCTGGGTTCACATACACCCTTCTGTGTCCACTGTGTTCTGAGAGTCGGCCTTAGTGGGAACTAATCAGCAGCCATTTCTGTAAGTCTAACTGAATCTGGAAAGGTAACCATCTAAATGAAATCTGAGAAGATATTCATGTGTGTTAAGTGGTCGACAAAACAAGTCGAAAAGATTGGGCTTGCCTTCTAGAATCTGGCATTCAACCCAAACAAAGGCAATCGGATCAAAGGGAGCAAACATTCGGTAACACAAGTATGAAGAAAAATGAACTCAAAATAATGCAGTAGGGTACTGTACCATATTCAGTTTTCACACTTTAGTCCTTTCATTCTGACATATTTGTGTTGTGGCTGGGGGAGAAGAAGCAAGAATATACCATCATTCATCCATTCAAGGCAGTGAGGGCTCTAGTAGATGAAATTCACATGCAGGTACACTTAAAAACATATGACAAAGTACTGAAACTGACTAAACAGGTATGTGTTAGTAGGCAAGGTTAAACTGTGGTTCTCAAATGTTGCTGCACATCAGAATCACCAGGGAAGCTTCTCAGAGTCTTGAAACCCAGGTTACACCGCATATTACATCATCATTGCTAGGGCACGGGCATCAGTATTCTTTAAAGCTCCACTATTCAAGCAAGTTCCTTGTGCAGTCAAGCCTGACTGGCTACCAGTGGAATTGCTGGGTTTTCAGCCTCAGTTTGACCATGGATTAGGCATATCACTTACCGAACAGGCAGCTTACCGATGCTGGAACTATTTCCAAGAGTTTTCTAATATGAGTCTACTGTAGTATTGCCTGGGGAGTTTTGTTGTTGTTTTTAATCCCAATGTCCCGTCTGGACCTCAGACCAATTTCATTAGAATTTCTGGTGATGGGACCCTACCAGGGCATCAGTATTTTTCAAAGCTCCCCAGGTGCAATCAACTGCAGACCAATGCAGTCAAGGTTGGGGAAACACCTGCGCATTCAAATATGGAAAAAGAGTAATAGAAAGCCCTAATTTGGCAATATCAAATCATTTAAAATTACAGCATTTGAAAAAAAATTACAGCATTTGTCCTCTTATTGACTGCTCTTTGAGGTTACAAAGAGAAATTCCCGAGAACTTGGAAATATGGGAACAGATTGCCTTGTGAAAATAAACACAGAAGGGTACTACACAGAGGGGTAACTTAGTCAACCCAGGAGAAAAGAAAAAGGAAATATGTTATTCAAAAATTTAAATAAGCAGCCTCTTCCAATGCTCTAACCCAGTGTTTCCAGCCCTGGCTACACATTAGAACTACCTGGGGAGTTTTTAAAACTTGCCAATGCCTAAGCCCCAATCCCAGGGCTTTTGACTTAATTGATATATTTAAAAGCTCCCCACGCGATTCTAATGTGCAGCCAGCACCAAAAACCACTGCCCCCGGCAAAGCAGGAACAGGTCAGTGCGCCAAAACTGCGACACAGTCTCTGGTACTTGTATACAGAGAGCTAGGAGGAGAGAGTGGATGTTCACAGAACATCATCATGAAGCACACGTTGAAGACCTGGGAATAATCAACCGCAGGTACACAGCTCTGTCAAACAAACTGCCGTGAGGCTTCCAATACCCTCACTGCAACTGTAAAGAAGTGACTCCTTGAGCCGGAAGATTCGGTCATCTTTTTTAGCCAAGGGACTTTCCATGACATCATCTCGAGTTTTCTTACTCAGCAAAGCAAACTGGATTAGGGACCGAAGGGACAAGAGGAAAGGATGCACTTCTGCCAGAACTGAGCATTCTCATGCTCACACCGTGACGGCTCGTGGGACCTTGGCACCAGCATCTGGCCACCTGTCCGCATCCTGCGGGCCTCTACCCTCAAGGTATTCCCGAGCACCCTCATGGCTAGCCCCAGCCAAGCTTGCCTCCAAGGCATTTTGCCACTTCTACCTACATATTTCAGTGTTCCTAACTTCAATATTTTAAGGATCACAAATCCTGTACTATTATTTTTTGTAAAAATATAAATACTGAAGATTTTTCTCAAATTCTTTTATGCATTCTCTCTTATGTGCGCACGTGCGCGCGCACACACACACACACACACACACAGAATGCATAATTATTATTAGGAATTTAGTTGCAGACAACAGATAACCCCTGCCCCTACTCTTTCTCCAGTATTTTTCCATGTGTTAATAAACTTTTACAAATTTAAAGCTTCTTGTTTTGTTGAAGAAGTTTATCTTCTATTGGTACCTGGACTTTTCACCCAAGCGAGGGGTGGGTCATAAGATTTTATATATACATATATATGCACATACATATATATATGCACACACACATACATATATGACATTTCAATTTGCAAAATTACCATTTCCTACCTGCAGGTCTGATAATGGCAGCTATGTACAGCTTTCCTCTCGAAGTACCAACTGGTTGTTTCGAGGGCACCCACCAGACAGCTCAATCTTACACTCAATGGTGTCTAGTTGCTAGCTGAAACTATGGATGTAAATGCAGAATATTTGTTCATATTCTATAGAATTATACCCATAATACTGATCAATGTCTCTCTTATCAAATTTCAAATCAATCACTTCCTTTAGAAATTTAGGGACAGGACCTTTTTCTCCCTTCTTGAACAGGGATTTCCTTTCAACAGTCATTGAAAACAGTGTCCCTACTTCCACTGTCCCTTCTTTGTTATCTAGAAACTAAGAATCAACTCTAGGAACCACTTAAAATGTCTTGGTGCGTTAAGGAGCTAATAGGATCTAAGAAAGTGAAGTAAGTAGATGAAAGTTGAGCTATAAAAGGAAGGAAAAGTCTAGTGACTCAAAGAGAATAAACTGTCAAGAAAGGGTTTTGAGCTTTGTTTAACTTATAGAATGGAGTGCAGGAGAGCAAACAAAAGTTTAAAAATGCAATTCCTAGGGGCACCTGGGTGGCTCAGTGGGTTAAAGCCTCTGCCTTTGGCTCAGGTCATGATCCCAGGGTCCTGGGATCAAGCCCCGCATCGGGCTCTCTGCTCAGCAGGGAGCCTGCTTCCTCCCCTCTCTGCCTGCCTCTCTGCCTACTTGTGATCTCTGTCAAATAAATAAATAAAATCTTTAAAAAAAAAGTCTTTAAAAAACGCAATTCCTAAAAAGTCAGGAGCCACTGACATCCAGAGTATGGATGAAAAGCTTAGTTTTAGCTATAGGAAAGTATACCCTTCCATTGGGGCACGCCAAAAGTTTTCACACAAGTAGTTGTGGTTGTAGAAAGTGAAGGTCATTTCTTTTTTCTCTTGTGAGAAGCACGGCAGTTGAGAGAGTTGACTACTATCTGAGGGAAGAGATGCCACCAAGTGGAGATGTACAGAGATGCAGAAATGAATGAAAAGCAATCAGTGTTGGCAGCCACCTAAGGATGAAAACTATGAATTTATAGAAGAACCAAGCTAAGGGAATGAAGCTATCTTTAGGGGTACACCAACTCCGGTCCATAGCTAAAGTTCCAATGGCATACAGAGACGGTTGTTGGCCTTTTTCTTACTTTGTTTGCTTCTTCTTGGTGAATACAGTGGAACAACAATGGCTCAAGATGTTTGAAGACACTGTCAGTAGGAGTGGAGAAAGTGATGGTCTATGGATGAGGAGCTCTGTCATAAGTGGACTGAGAAAAATAAACTAAAGGGGGCTCACAAGACCAAAGGTCTCAATGACATCAAAGACAAGGGGCTGTGGGGAAATGAAAGCTGAGAACTGGAAGATTATATGGTGTGGCCAAGAGAGGTGGGCACATTATTAAGATTTCAGAGGAGAAACAATTCTACGTGAGAGTAGGTGGCTGAACGGGATGGAAATGAAGTTCACTGAAGTGCAGGAGCTCAAGATAGGAAGAGATCTGGTGTATAGGTCTTTCCTGTTAACTTCACCCACCATGACGGCAGGGTGGAAAAAAATGCTGTGAGCCAGGTATCAAACATTCAGTAAAAGACAACATGGACAATGAGTCCAAGGACATCAACAGGAAATGCACTGGGTGAGCCAGCTAGAGGACATGAGCTCCAGAGAAATATGCACAAAACAATGCAGAAGTATCACAACACAGAGGAGAATCCCCACGTAGCAAATCAATCCCAACAGGTAACCCTGGGGAGGTCAGTAGAGAAGATGCACCCACTGGAGAAAGTTGCAGGGTAAGCATCACCTTTGGAGGATCTAATTAGGGCAAAGTACAAGTGTCAAGCAAGTGCTACCCATTGCCTATCATCAGGAGCAGACGTCGCAACACTTCTGCCACTGTGTCTTGCTCTCGTTGTCATCCAGGAAAACGATACAGTCCAACACTGGATGCAACAGCCCCTCACTCACAAAGACAAGAGACAGCAAGATCAGTTTCTGTGGCTGTTCTCAGTCTCCCCAGGTCAGCAGATCCCTCCCAGCCTGCAAGCACCCTTCGTGTACCACAGTACAAAGGGCCCCATTCCCGCCCCACAGGGGACGGATATGGTGCTGAGGTGGCCACGTGCCAACTGATGCACACACTTAAGCAGAACCAACGGTGTGCAAACGAGAAAAATCTTCCCACGCAAGATGGCCCGCCTATCACAAGCTATAAGGACTCCATCTCTTGGTAAGGTGATGTTCCAGGTCCAAGGCTGATTCTTCTGTGGCCCAGACGAGGTCGAAAGACTGCATTGCTCAAGACTGCCCCTCCCAACAAGAAGGAACGTTGTGAGAGGAGATCAAGGACGACAGGAATTGGTGTTTGGAGGGCCAAGAGGAAAGGTTTGGACCGAAGAGGAAAGATAAGAGCCAAGGGATAAGACACTCGAAGTGGGAATTAGAAAAGAAATGATGCAGCTGAGCAGCGGGGACTATTCTTGGAGCAATGTCAAGTTCCCCAAAGCAATCACTCCCAGCATTCCTGTGACAAAAAGGGATTCAAACATCTATGGGGAGAGTGTGCTGTGGCCTT
>RCUC01127106.1:0-53345 GCA_003697995.1 Taxidea taxus jeffersonii | reverse complement strand
AAAAAAAAAAATCTAGTTTACATTTGGTAAATATTCAAGGCCAGACCTTCCCAGGGCCAAATATCTCTTTGTTTTATTGTTCATCTTTCCCCTTTCAATTCTCAAGAGTTAGGTTCTCCTAGCAATACCAATTCATCCTGGAGAGTTTTATTACCTTATTTACTGCACTAATAACAAGAACAGAGTTGAGCAAATTGGCCTCTTGCAAAGGGTCAATTGGTTATGACTGTCTCTTTAGAGCAAGCACCCCTAGAGTCATGGGAGGGTATAGTTCACCAGGCCCATGGAAATTCTTCTGGGCACTAGATAATGGAAGAAACTATGACATACCCAAATCAGGGGGAACTGGGATCTGATCAAATGCTAAATCAACAAGCCAAAGAACAGCCCAACAGAGTCATGGAAATTAAAGATATGCAAAGCCGCCCTTTGATGAAGAGAATCAGAAGCCAAGCTACTAAGCACCAGGGCAATGATCAAGAACAAGAGAGGTTTTCTTCCAGGTATTGCCTTATTCTGAGCATTGGTTCCTGTTTCTGCCATTTATACTCATGCCAGTTATTTGCTGTGAGGCCCTGGACAACTAAACCTCTGTAACTCAGTCCCTTCACCTGTAAAATGCATTTAATAAGAAAAACCTTCTCTTTGAGTTATTGTGAAGATTAAATAAGTGAAGTACTTTGAACAGTGCCTGCCATCACATCACTAAGACTCCATAAACATTAGCTATTGCTATTAGGCATACTGAGGTTTGTTGGTAGACAGGCTAAGTCTCAAAGGCCAGGGCCAGGGCCAGGGCCAGGGCCAGAGAAGTAGGTACTAAACCATGAATTCTCAAATGAGTACACTAATCAGTAAATGGACCAGGCTATATGGACACCTAGCCTGTGTTCAGTGCACAGCTTTCACACATTTCCCTCTTGGTGTTTGCCAACTATTGTAATTCATAATCTCCCAGATGCATACTGCTAATTGAGATTGTATGTTCCTTAAAGCAGGGAATATGTTATAGTGTTTTTCAAATTGTGAGTTATAACCCATTCTGTACCCATTCAAACTCATTAAGGGTAAATGAAGAAACAGGTTTTAAATGGGTCAGTATGAACTGTATTATTCCTCAATTATTTTTTCTGATTAAAATATATCTAGAAAATCCTGATCAAGATTATAAAAAAGAAACAAAATTTTAAAAGGTAAAAATTAGAACAGAAAATGCCAGAATGCATAGCTTTGGGAAAGTTAAGTATTGCTTTGTGAAACTTATATATATACTTTTTAATTGCAATTTTTAATTTATATTTCTACTATGGGCTGCAGTCCAAAAAACTGGAAAAACTTGGGATATATATGTTACTTACACAAATATTAGCACATAATTTCTCAATAAACTTGTTGATTCACTGCTATAATTCCAAACAGAAGCCATAAGGCTCTGTTTTCCAAACTTGTCTTATGATAAGAATTACCCAGCATAATTTCCAGATTCCCAGGCTTCTTCCCTAGAGATTCTGATGTTGGAGAAACACTGTCATAAAAGAGGCGATAATTTGCCATTAGGTAGGAAATTTGTTGAAAGCAAAATCAATTCTCCCTGTTGTGTATGTATTCTTATTTCGTAGTACCATGCCTAATCCAAAGACACACTCTGTAAAATATGTCCAACTTTTTAAATGACTTCATTCAATCACTCATTTAGCAAAACATTTATTGATCATTTGCCACATGCAAAGCAATGGGATATAAATGCATACGAGACATGCTTCCTGCCCTCAAGTAGCTCTGAGTAGACTCATTTCAGAATTAATGTAGTCCCCTGAAGATCAAAAGATCTGAAGCCAAAAATGAAGTCTTGAATGTACATGTATAACATAAATTTTGAGCGACTACCCTTCAAAATGTTTAGAGGATTAAAAATCAGCAAAACTGCAATGGCAACCATATAGGAAAGCATTCTTCTTTAATTAATACTGGTTAAGTATAGAAGAGCTGAGAACCAGGACCCCAGAGCTGAGGAGATCTCAGTAATAGGGCAGGAAAAACAAAGATAAGTATCCAAAAGTAAAATTGTGTACAGAACTAGATAACTTGTCTCCAGTCTCAACTGGTATAACCTGATCCAAGCTATTAACATTTCTCACCTGGATTACTGCAGGAACTTCTAACTAGTTTCTCTGCTCTGGCCCTTGCCCTCTTAGCCTCTTTTCAACACAGCACCCTGAACGACCTTGTGAAGAAATTGGTCAAATCAAAGTCCTCCTCTCCTAAAGCCTCTCTGGCTTCCCATCTCACCAAGAGAAGAGGCCTAACCTACAAAGCCCTACATGAGTTGCTTACTCTTGCTCTTTCTCTTGCCAGCCATACTGGCTTCTTAGACATTCCTTCAAATGCTGGACTGGCTCCCACCTCAGGGCCTTTGCACTTTCTGCTACCATTTCCCATGGCTAATCCCTTCACATCCTTTAGGTCTTTACTCAAAAGTCATCATCCTCTTGAGACTCTCACTAAACATTCTAAAACTATAACCTCAACACCTTTCCACATTCACATTTCTGATGTTTTTTCTGTGTTTTATTCTTTTTCTTTTTAAAATTTGCAATTACAGGCTATGCATTTTAGTTTTTTTGTTTGTTTGTTTTTTGTTTTTTTTTAATATTTATTTATTTTATTTTTTTTTTTTTTTTACTTTATTTAAGCTTTATTTAAACATATGATGTAACCCCACCACCCTCACCCAACCCCTCTTCCCCCCACCCCCCTCAGTTTGTTTTATGACATTAAGAGTCTCTTTTGGTTTTTCTCCCTCCCGATCCCATCTTCTTTCATTTTTACTTTTCCTACCACCTTAACTCCCACCCCCGTTGCATCTCCACTTCCTCCCATTTGCGATGACATGGATGGAACTACAGCGTATTATGCTTAGCGAAATAAGTCAACTGGAGAAAGACAACTACCACATGATCTCCCTGCATTTTAGTTTTTTTTAAAGATTTTTATTTAGTTATTTTTAGAGAGAGACAGACTGTGTGCACACGAATCAGGGGAGGGGCAAAGGGAGTGGGAGAGAGAAATTTAAGCAGACTCCACGCTGAGTGTGGAGCACCACTTGAGACCATGTGACCTATCAATGACCCATAAGATCATGACCTGAGCCAAAAACGAGTTACACACTTAACTGACTAAGCCATCCAAGTGCCCCTACACTATGCATTTTACTTCACCTTTTCACTGCCCATTCACCTTATTAGCATTTAAATTCTATAGGGATAAAGATTATTGTCTGAATATTGTCTGTTTTATTCCACCCTGTATTTTTAGCAACTACGTCAGTACCAGACACATAATAGATGCTCATTAAATATTTGGTGACTGAATGAATGTAGAATCAGAACAAAGCCTCATATCCTAACTCTTATCATCATTTACTAGAAGGAAGCAAAGAAAAGGAATGGTGAGTTCATACTACGTAAAACATACACAATTTTACTACTTAGTCAATTCCTTACCTTATCAAAAATAGATTTGAGGTGTCTGTGATGCAGTGGTTATGGTTCATATAACTACACTGCTTGTCAAGGAAGGTTTTATTTATTTTTAAATATTTTATTTATTTATTGGGCAGACAGAGATCACAAGTAGGCAGAGAGGCAGGCAGAGAGAGAGGAGGAAGCAGGCTCCCTGCTGAGCAGAGAGCAGATGCAGGGCTCCATCCCAGGACTCTGGGATCATGACCTGAGCAGAAGGCAGAGGCTTTAACCCACTGAGCCACCCAGTTGCCCCTAGGAAGGTTTTAAAAGGGTTTACAGTAGAACAGACCTGAAGCTATCTTCACAGGCACTTAATATTTGTATGAGATCAGGCAAATTTTATTTGACATCAGGCAAAATTTGCTCCCTAAACTTCAGTTTCCTTATCTATAAAATAATGATGAGGATGATTCTTTTATCATAGATCACTGGAAAGCATTTTGAAAAAAATATGTGCAAAGTTATTGGTGAGTCCAGGCCTTATACTAAGAGCTTAACAAATTGTAGCTATCATTGTTATTGTTTGCGGTGCTAGTTTATTCTTTATCAATTAATTCCTTGTACTATTTTTTAAAGGTTTGTCTTAAAGAGCTTCATTAGAAATTATAAATCTAATACACTGAGTAGGCTTAGGCATTATAAACCCAACATACTGAGCAGGTACACACCATTTGGAGACCATAATATAAAGGCCCAGTGAAGGACTAATATATTATTGGCCTCTTAAAAGAGATAATTATTCCACTGAAACCCTCAGAGGGACCACTCCTGATTTGGATGAGCCATAGGTGTTACACAAACTGTCCACACATTCTGATTCATGACTCCAGGCCCTGCCTACAACAAAATAATGTGTTTATTAAAAGCATCAACATGTGGGATGTATCATGAAATCTAGCTGAGAGTAGGCATCAGTAGCATAAGGAGATAGAGTTTCTGCAAGTTTCCCTTTAAATCTGTCTATCCATCATTTTTTAAAAATTCCTACATACAAACTACAAGGAGAAAAAGTGAACAAAATAGTACATAGTTCCTGTCCTCAAAATGCTTAAAATCTAATTGCAGTAAGGGCAATACCCAAACGTAATAAAAATTACCTAGCAATGTAAGATATTAATGGTAAAATGATGGCATAAGGCAATATAAGATTTATTGCCATGAATGATGTAAAAATTGCACTCATTTTGATTCTTAAATCAAAGAAGGGATAAAGTAAGGGAGTTATGTGGCTGTACCAGCCTCTTGTAAGATAGATACTCTGTTCTATTTTTTAAGGGAAGAATAGAATTTAGACAAGCGTGACCCTATATAGAAGTGATTCCCATTGCAGGAAACAATTTTAGCAAATGTTCAGGGGCAGAAAAGGGTGCAGTGTTTAGAAAAGAATGACTTCATTGAGTAAACCTAGTAGAAATAAGCATGATGAATGTCTGAATTGTAGAGTGGTTAGGCATCCAATAAATTGTTTTAGTTTGAGTTATTGATTCCCTCCAACCTAGCTATATGACCTGGCTGTGCAGATCTGTGAGAGTGACTGAATGCAAGTAGTTTGTGATTGCCAAATCCAGTATTTAATTCCAAAAGCCTATATGACTTTAAAGTCTATGGTTTTGTTTTTTCCTTTCTCTCAAAAAAAAAAAAATTAAAAAGTGTTAAATAAATCTGGTGAAAAGCTGAGGAATAAAGAGAAATCTGGTATTCAGTTAATGCAGTCATCTAACAAATATTTATTCAGCATGTACTATGTACTTGGCATTGTTCTTGATGCTGATGATACAGAGACTTGAACAAAACAAACTGAGATCGTTGTTTCTGTGGAGTTTACAAGCTCATATGTGCATGTATGGTAGTGATGGTGATAGTGGTGGGAGAGGGATATCATATCTAAATGTTTCTCATTAATTAGAAATTTCTTTTAATTGGGCTCAATTCCTGAAATTTCTTAACATGGTTTTTACTGGAAGCAAGTCTGAAGTCTTACTCCTATCCAGTGGCCTCAACTTTATCAGTTATGAATTAAATTGATTAACTATTTATTATATTCTGAGACTCTTTACAGTACTTAAAACCCTTAGATTACATAATTCTTCTTCTTATTATATTATTATTATTATTGAACTTCAGGTAGTTTTGCACAAATTTTTTGTGCAAAGAAGTTTCTATGCAATCAGTGGGAAAGATTGACCCAGACATAGTTCTTTTGGAATCCCAAAACCTATACTTTAAAATCATTTTGATACACTCTTTTTCTGAAAAGTCCTTATATTTACTATTAAGGAATTTCAAAAATAAAAGAGAATTCTTGAATCTATGAGGTAGGCGGCAGGATATAGTAGAATGAGAAGGAAAGCAGTAAACTAGGTCAAGAGGTCTAAGCCCTACATTAGGTCTGCTTCTGATACACTGTGGAAAAGAAGAACTGGCCATTTCCTTTCTCTGTCTTAATTTTCTTATCTGTGAAATGGATCTACTATTTGCCATTCATATTTCAGAGACTATGGGTTTGTGAGTACATATGTATGTTTACAGCAGCAGGATAAAGGGAGGAAATAATGAGATGAGGAACATAAAGCTACTTAGGAAGGCAAAAGGTATCACCTGGATGTAAGTTATTATCAGTATCATTACTTTAAAAAATAGAGCCATTTCTAAGGACAAGATGATATGGACATCTGGTACAACAAACTTCTTATATATTTTCTTATCTAAAAGGTACATTTTGTACAACATAAACAATTCGAGATGATGAGTTATTATACATCTTTATAATGATCACATTGCCCCTTTTTCCTTGAGCTATCTCAGATTAAGTTGTTCTAATCATATTCTTTAAAAATTTAGAAGATAAATCCAAGCACATAGGATATGGATATTTATTGAACTCAAACTTAGAGCTAATAACAATAACAACAAAAACCCAACAGAATATAAATAATACCCTTTGTTTAGAAGTTTTCATTTCTTTTCCTTCATTAGAAAGCTCTCCTTCCAGAAATGGGTGGCAAAACAACACAACTTCTAAGGAGTTAGATTGTGATGATCACTCAGTCAATTCTCACAGCACTGGCTTTAGCTCCCATTTATTTGTTTTGCCCTATTACTTCACTGTTCAGCCTTGCAAGACCCCATGCCCCATCCACTGCAAACTATTTGCAGCTCTCCAAAGTGTTTTGCTTCTTAGTACCATGTTTTTGCCATTCCCTCTACCTGGCATGCCTTCCTCACTCTAGGCTACTTGGCAAAACTCCATTAGCTGTTAAGATTCAATTCAAAGGTGACTTCATAGTGAAACCTTTCTTGACTAACCCGTGTAAAATTGGCCAGTCTTCTGTTTTGTTTTGTTCCTACAAGGCCCTGCATAGACTTCCATCACTAGTCCTGTAATATTTCAAACCACTTGCTTGTTTGTATGTCTGTGTCCTTTCCAAGATTGGAAACTTCTTAAAAGCAAGGACTGTTCTATTGATCTTAGTTTCCCAGACTCAAGCTCGGTGCATAAATCACAGTTGTCCTTCAAAATTTTTTTTTAGATGAATGAATGAATGAATGGTGACCCATGAATCACATTCTGAGAGTTGTAAATTGTGTGTGTGTGTATAGTGTGTGTACTATATATACATACACAGTCCAAACATACTAGAAATAGAGACACACATACATAGCATATATACAGAGCACAGCATTAATGCCCGTGTTACATAAAAACACATATGAACATAATAAAATGTTCCACTTTCAAAAAATTCTTTTGACTATACTATATTATAAATGTCTAGTTAGCAAAACAATCATTGTAAAACAAAAGATTGTGATGTTTGAGGCTAATTCTGTGCAGAAAAAATAAATAAGAGGTATTTCTATTTTTTGAATCTTAACCTAAACCTTAAAGTTTTGGGTCACTAACATCAATCATGTTCAATCATGGAAATATAAGAAGCTATACACTACGAAAGGGACTTTACCAGAACCAAGCAAGTAAGTAATTCAAGGCACAATATAAATAAAATCAAATACTTTAAAATGTAATATGAAATAAAACAAAAATTAAAAATAAAATTATCAGATAAGACTTCATTGTGCCAACCTGATGGGAATAGCAGACCACAAGTGAAATGTAAACTCTTTTGCAAACCTTGCTATCTCAGAAGGAAAAGATAACCCTAAAAGAAAATGATGCAAGAAAGTGCAAGAACTAATTATTGAAAGAACTTAAGCATATATAAAATTGAAGCTCAACAACTCAAAGCAAGGTTTTATGTGTTGTATGTGGCAACGTGCATGTTCTGAGCTTCTATTGAAGCTTTTGTATCTCAGTGCAGACTAGCCAAAGTACTAAGAATTTATTATCTAAAAGTCATCTGAATTAAGATACTATTTGTAAAACTCTTTAATTCCTTTGCTTATGAGTTTAAGTGAGAAAAAATTACAGCACAACCCGTAAAGACCACACTGATAGTAGTCCAGAGTTTAAAAAAAAAAAATGGATTTCCCAAAACCCATATTAAAGGAACTTTGGACTCAGGTTTTCCTGCACTTCTGGAATATAGCAATGGACTATCAAAACAATTGTTATCTCTTAATCTAAAATATGTCTGAAGATTTCTCTGGGGGGAAAAAAAAACACTTTTCTCCTTCAAAAAAGATGAGAAAAAGATGAGAAGGGAAAACATTTACAATTCATTGAGCTTACAAAACAGTGCATGCCATACCCCATAATAGGAATAGGAGTTGATGATGGAGAAATCCAAGCCGACATTTGAGCACATTCTAGGTTTTTAAATGTCTCTTTCCATCCCTTTTACTATATCCATCATATGTACGGGAGAAAATTGATTGCTGAAGTTAATCTTAAAAGTAGTAAAAAGTAAATTCTGTCGAACTCTGCAAAATCACCCACAGAATGCTGCCAGGCTATAGTTGTAAAAGAATTGGTCATCAAAACACAAATACTACCTGTTTGAAATTCAAATAGAAAACAAAAAGGCTTACAAAAGAGTGAGCAACAGGGAGCTCTTTGATAAAACTTGTAAACACAAAAAACAAAACTTTAGTGCCCAGACACATTAAAATACTACCCCAGTAAAAAGAGGGAAACACTTTACATTGACATTTTTTTTTAAAGACTCTCGTTTTAGGTATTAAGTCTTAACTGCCTTTATTTATTTATTTATTTTCCCTGAAAGGCAATTAACTTTCCTTTTGGGCTTCCTTCAATAAGATATTACAAGTTCACAAAGCTAGCAGAGGATGCAATTCACTTAAATTATGAAACAGGAATTCCACAGCTGGCCTGTCTGGCTCAGTGCTGAATGAACAGTGTCAGAAAACCTCTCCAACAATAATGCCGTCCTTCCTGACAAGGGGTAAATCTCCCAAACTTAGGCTCAACTTCGGAAGCTCATTAGCTACCGCAAGTGAATGTCAGCGGGGTGACAACACTGGGGTAGGGGCGCCCACGCAGCCCAAGCAACCAGCCCACCCAGGGACGAGGATCCGTACGATCGATATCACCAACTTCCAATGATAACAATTTGTTTATATGAATAGGATGGTCAGATATCCCACAGATCATATTCTAATGCCATAATACCACTAAATTTAATCCCCAGCGCTTACTCATTTAAGCTGCAGGAGCACAGGCAGCTCACAGCACTTTTTCAAAGACTTTAAATCTTAATTTAAATCATGCTGTATAATAGCTTTTTTTAACCTTCTCTGATTTCTTGGTTCTGGCCTACCTAAATAATTGTCATCTTTTCCTCCCCCAACTCCACCCCCCAAGTGTGAGCGTGAACCTGAATTACAAATAGTTAAACCTGAAGGTCACTTCCCAGCAGCATTCCAACATGCTCCCCCAGCGAGGCTGCTCGGCAACAATAAAACAAAGCCCTTGCAACCACCTGTAATAATCTGCCTGCTCAGCCAGCAATCTGAAAAGTCCTGAAGCTACACAAGGTAGACATTTTCTGCAGCTGGTTTAACATGTATATCGTGCCCAGTTGCCGGCTCGCCTCCTCTTACCTTCACGTTAGTCCGGAGTGCACAGTAACATGCAAAGAACATTGCAGTAAATAAGGAGCATATGGACCGGTATTCAGCTTCTCAGCACAGCGCAAGCCCCACACACACGATCCTGGGCATGTGCTACTAAGGAGCATCCGTTCCCTCTGTCAGTTTGAAAATGCATTGATCTCTGTTTTCTCTGACTACAAAACGACATGTCTTGAAGGCACTGAGTGAGAGCTCAAAATCTCTTCATTGGCTATATATAGCATTGTGCCCAGTAATTTCAATTAGCTGAGAATTCAGCATCTGAAAGTTAAGACTTCAGTTGCTTTTCCTTCTAGCATTTTAAATCACTGGGTTTAAAAAAAAAAAAAAAAAAAAACGGGAGGGGGGAATGAGCTCACTCAGGAAGGAGGGGGGGAAAGGTGAAGAATGAAATTTAACCAATGAGTTACTTATATTTCTGGAGAGCCCCAGTATTATCCTATTAGATACTTTACAATGGGACTGCACCGGGCAGACTCTAAATGAAGAGGAAACCCCTTTCCCTTTGGAGGTTTAATATGGGCTCTGCACTAGATTCCAGGCTATTCTGATGCAGCACCCTGTTTGGCAAATCCTACAAATCACTGCAAACACATCTCAGTCTGCTTTTTCATGTGGAGCAGGACCAAGACCAAAGGATCCCTGTCTCCCAAGTCCCCTAAAATGTAAGCGGGGTTCCCCTAGGGTGATCTGCGGATACATGCCTGAGAAATACCACCTTCTCTTACTTCCGTGTCCTGTAATATCTGTTACACCTTCCAGGGATAGCTAAAGTTGCTAGGCTTGCTAACAAAACACTGCCTCTATTTTTTTTTCCCCAAAACTAAGCTTTATTGGTAAATTACAATCAATAATAGAGGATGGGATTGAAATGAAGATAGAAGATTCCAGGAGATAACATAACCGTAGATTCAGTTGCTACTGCTGCTGAATGTAACATGTTCAGCTGGCTCTGTAAGGATAAGAGCAAGAGAGAAAAATAAAAGCTTCTGCCCCCATGAATCCATAGGGGGAAAAAAAAAACAACTTAATTCAAGAACATCGTCAGATCCTACTGTCTGTTGTCATTCCGGTCAGGCACCCGATGCCGTAAATTAACTCAATTTTTACTGAGCCAAAGGGACAAAGTCCAATTTAAGGTTCTAAACTCTTATTTCCAGCCTTAGAAAGCCCTAATTCTCAGCTAGAATTCTGAAGCTATCTGGCGAAATGCAAGCAGAAAGGAACAGTTCTCACTGCAGCAAAAATAGTGGGAGGAAAAAGAGTGGTTATGTCTTTGCCACGACGTTCCCCCATCAGCTTACAGCAACAGGGAAGATCAGCATAACTCACTAGAAAAAGCTGCAGTGACTTTTAGGATTTTTCTTTTAACATGTTTTGCATAAGGCCCCTCCCCTCCGGAGCCCGCAGTGGTGCTGAAGCACCGTCAGAGGCACTGGGCATTTCTCCTGGGCAATGAGGTGAGGCAGCTTCAGGAGGAACAAGGTATTTAAGCAAGAGAAATTAGAGGAAGAAGAAAATCAAGATTTTCTATTTCTCTCTTAATGACAAGCATTCAGAAAGTGTCGTCAGTTCTGACTAAACAGCTATTTTGGGCTGTCATTGTTTGTGCCTTTTTTTAGGAAGGAAAAAAGGCAATCTTGTCTTAAGCTGGAGATTCTCTAGCATCGTAAGAGAAGGCAGCTCCTTAATTTGATTCCCAGTTCCGTCTGTCATATGAGTCTAAGTAATTACAAATTGTGAGCACTTGCAACACCATCAGTGACTTCCAGGACATTCAAACAACAACATGGAGGGCCAACTCTCATCATTCCACAACTTTTATAATGGCTTTAAGTGCAAAACCAAACATTTCAGTTCATAACACTTTTCTCTCCTGAGGTCGCGGCAGGTCACATTTCCTGCAGCACTTCCTGATAAACAAACCCAAACATAGCAACTCAATGCTATAGAAAACACGGAATTTTAAAATGCATTTCTCCATGGAGGGGTTCAGAAGATTTTTAAAAACCATTTTTTCAACTTGTCAATAAGTAATGCTAGTTTATGTTTGTTTTTTGTTTTGTTTTGTTTTGTTTTCATTAGGGATTGTGGGGGGAAGCAACTTTATAGCTTTTAAAAAAAAAATTATTATCTTAATAGACCCTAGGGTATTTGGATGGCCCGGGAGAGATAGAAAAGAGCTGGGAAATGTTACAAATCTCAAAACAGTTTCATAGTGAAGGATTAAGTAAAAATGAAGTTACAGGTGAAAAAGCACATAGAAGTTTCCCTGCCAAGGCATTCAGGGAGGCTTCTGACAGAATTTCAGATACAGGGCGCCTGGGTGGCTCAGTGAGTTAAATAAATCCTCTGCCTTTGGCTCAGGTCATGATCCCAGGGGGAGCCTTCTTCACCCCACCCCCAACCCCCAGTGCCTGCCTTTCTGCTTACTTGTGAACTCTGTCAAATAATACATAAAATCTTTTTTAAAAAAAGAAAATGCATGTACATTCTAAAGAAAGGCTCTCAGACTTGCAGATCTGCTTAAAACTCCCACCTACGCTTACCCATCCCACAGCATCCCAGTATGGAATGGACCTGGGCCGTACCTGTAGATTTACTGCTTAAATTTCCTAACTGTACTAGGATAGCTGACTTACTTTTCTCATAGTACAGATACAAGAAAAGCACTAACTACAATGACAACGTCCCACTAAAAAGTGTTTCCTGTTTTTTAGGCAGAGCTCAACAGGACAATGTACCTGCTGAAAGAATAACATTTGCTATTGCAGAAGGAAACGATAACTGGCTATATATTTATGAGACAGCACAGTAAATTTAGGCTCCACTCCTCATGAGCCAGGAGTCCTTGAAAATTCCTTCCACATCGGGTCCTCTTTTTACCATTTATAAAACCGCAATGTCTAAAATGGGGATCATACTTAATTCATAGTGTCACTGAGAAGATTCACGATGAATCCCATCATCAAAATAGTCTGGATAGATCAAAATTTAAGTATAAAAATTGAAGTCATAAACATATTAGAAGAAAACAGATTTGGTTTTGGCTTTATATAATAGAGTAGAGAAATCTGAAGCCATATAAGAAAAATAAACAACTGTGGCTATATAAAAATATAAACATTCTGCTTGGCTAAATTGTAACAATGGCAAACGACAAAAGGGGAAAACAATGCAATATAGTCAACGGAATATTTCCTTAAGATACAAAGCATGTTCATGAGTCACTAAGAAAAAAATATGAACATGAATGAAAAAAATAAGTAAAGAACATAAAGTGGTAATTCACAAAAGGACCATAAAACACATTTAAAACACTTTACCTCCTTCATACTTAGGGAAAAGCATAAAAATTAGAAAAGATTTTTAAAGTTGATATATCAAGTACTAATGGTGAAAACTTTGTGGAAGGTACTTAATCTACCAAATATTTTAAAAGACACATCCCCTTTGATGTATTGATTCAACTTCAACTCCCAGGAATTAATCCCAGATAGATGTAGATATATATAGAGATACACACACACACACACACACACATATATATACACAGATATATTATAAATACCCATTAATGCAAACTTACTGTAAGATTACTATTTATCTATATCATGGAATACTATACAATTATTAGAAAAATATAAGGTACATGTACATATGCTTATATCAAAAGATATTAAAGTTACAATGTTACACATAAAAGCAAGGTTGCTGAAGAATTCATATAGTATGAGCCCATAGTTGTATGTATATTTATATGTAATTGTGGCAGAGGGGTGTGTGTGTGTATGTGGGCACGCATGGGTATAAAATTTTGGCAGTGTTGATCATTGGGAATTGAGATGAGTCTTAGGAAGGGAAATCAGACATTACCTTTCATTTTTCCTTTTATATCTTCTATATACTACAGTGGCCTCACCACAATGAACTATTTATCCAATATCCTCTCTTGGTAAATGAGAGAAATAAAGATACAGGAAGGGACCTGTGAGGGGATCTGCTTTTTATTGCAAAAATGAGCACTGGTTAGAGATGACCATGACACAAGGGATAGAAATGTACTGAGTCTTAAATGATGTTAGCTCCTGAGTATCTGCTGCAGTGTGACATTGTCCTAGAATGCATGTAATTCTAGAGTGTAATATATTGTTCTTAAAGCATGGCCCTTAACACAAGCCAGCAACTTTATTTCTTAAATTAAAAAGTGGCTATCAAGCAAACTTGATTTTAGCCAATTTTTACCTTAAGCACTGAATTTAGTACCTGACATCTACATATAGTCTGTATCTCTTTCTCTCTCTTTTTCTTTACAATGAACACTGCTGTAGCCTGAATGTTTGTGTTCCCCCAAAATCCCTATGTTGAAAACTAATCCCCAATGAAATGGTATTTGGAGGTGAGGCCTTTGGGAGATAGTTAGGTCCTCATGAATGTGATTAGTGTCATTACAAAAGAAGGCCCAGGCAGCTCCCTTGCCCCTTCCACCATATGAGGACACAGTAAAAAAGGCAGATATCTATTAACCAGGAAGTCAACTCTCACCAGACATCAAATCTATGGGCACCCTGATCTTGAGCCTCCAGCCTCCAGAACTGTGAGAAATAAACTTATTTTGTTTATAAGCCAGTCAATTTACAATATTTTGTTATAGCATCCCAAATGGACTAAGACAAGCATGTAACACTTTTGACTATAACCTAATTTCTGTAATTTTTTTAATATTAAAGCAATTTGCAATTATAACTTGTTAATAATAATGACAGCAACAATGTCTGTTAATATGGACAAATAACTTACATATCTGGACAAAATTCTCAATTATAAAATAAGGAATTTATACTAATTCTTTCTTAAGGGCAGAGTAACTTTGGTAGGTTTGCTTGGTTTTTGTTTTATTTAATTAGGACAGATAAGATGTGTTTAAACGTTAAGGATCCACTAGATTGTATTCCAGACCAATTAAATCAGAATATCTGGAGATGGAATCAAGGCATCAGAATTTTATAAAGATCCTCAGGTGATTATAATGTGCAGCTAGGATACAGAATTATTTACAGCAAGGTCAGTTTGCTGATTCTATAAAGGGCCAGACAGGGAATATTTTATACGTGCAAGCCGTATAATCATTGTTATAACTACTAATTCTGTTACAACTACTCAACTTTGATGTTGTAGTGAAAGAACAGCCACAGACATTATATAGTGTGTTCCAATAAAGCTTTATTAATAAACAATAAAACCTGAATTTCATATAATGTTCACATGGTGGAAATACTGTTCTTTTGATATCTTTCAAATATTTAAACATGTAAAAACATGTTTTAGCTTGTATTTTGCATATCCCTACTCTGGAATCTCGAGTAGTTGTTCTCAAAGTGTAGTCCTTCAGTTAACAGCATCAGCATAAACTGGGAATTTGCTAGAAATCAAAATTTCAGGTCATACCCCAGACCTACCAAACAGAGCTCAAGAATCTCTGTAAGCAAGCACCCCATGTGATTTTCATGTAAGTCAAAGTTTGAAAACTGCTGCTTTAAAGCAAGAGAAGAAATTGAGAGCTAAGGCTCCCACAAAAGCAGGGAGACTCCATAGTTTCCAAAGTATAGATAGAAAAATTAGTCTTAGAGGAGAAATAATACAGAAAATAAAAAGAAAATGACTGCAGGTGCATGTGAGATCATTCTAGAGTGGAGGCTTAAGCCTGAGATAGAGGCCAGTTGAGCCAGGGGCCATCCAACTAACACTTTAGAATTTAATCCTTTTCCTCTTAGAAACTCTAAAAGCTCTTAGACATTGGAGTAAAAAACCAAACCAAAACAAACAAAAAAACCACAGCAGCTTGGTTTTAAATTCCTTTTCTGCCACTTACCAGTAGCATGACCTTGGGCAAGTTACATAACCTCTCTCTGAGACAGAGTATTCCTCTGTAAAATAAATAAACCTACTTCACAGGGACTCTGTAATGACTGAAATAAATAAGGTGTGCAAACGGCTTGACCTAGTACCTGGTATGTAGTATATGTAAGTGGCAGTTTTTAGTGTTAAGAAGGCTGAAATGACAGGGAAAAAAGAAATATAAAAAGATGTTATCATTACTCTTGACTAACTTCTAACTATCTAGAAAATACTCTGTAGGAGTTTGTAAACCTTGGACTTTCCTAGGATTTCCAATCAGCCCTGAAAGGGATTCTCTGGAAGTTTGGTTATCTTATTATAACCTCTAAACTGACTTCATATAATGGGAATTCCTTATATCTTCCTTGTCGTTTTTCTGAGATAATACTTAAAATTTTAATTTAAAAATTATAAGGCATGCCAGAGCTTGTGAATATTTTCCACCAAATATCCCCCAAGGCAGAAGGGAATGCATTTATTACTCTTGAAGGACAGGAACAAAATGGAATTCTTTAATGTCTCATTTGTTATCTTTAAAATTCACATAAATGCTAAATTCAAGTTGACAGTATCTCTGTATTTGTTATAAAGTAATGTTTTATATTACTTACTGACCACTAGATTTAATAAGCTAAGAAGACTGTGCGCTGTTTATCCCATGGCTTTAAGTACCCTCTGGCATATATACTACTTGTGTATGCTTAGAGGTATCCTTGCTTCGGTTCACAAAGTAGAAATAGATCCCATTTAATTCCTGATCTTCTCATCAGCCTTGAAGATATTGTCATCATCCCATTGTATCCAGTGAGAATACAAGGAGTTTTTATCCCCCTATATTTTCTTCTAGGAGTTTTATAATTTCAGATCTTATATTTAAGTGTGTTGTATTTTGAGTTGATTTTTATGTATGCTGTGAAATAAGGGTTCAAGTTCATTCTTTTCCATATGGATATTCAGTTTGCCCAACACTATTTATTGAACAGACTATCCTTTCTCCACTGTGTTCTTGGTGCCTTTGTCAAAGATTAGTTGACCATATACGTGAGAGTTTATTTCTGGGCCCGTTATGTTCCATTGGTCAATTTCTGTTTTTTATGATATATAAACAGTATGATACTGTTCTGATTTTTAGAGCTTTGTAATAGTATTTGAAATCAAGAACTGTGATGCCTTTAGCTTGGTTCTTTTTGCTCAAGATCGATTTGGCTATTCAGGGTCTTTTGTGGTGCCAAGTGAATATTAGGATTGTTTTGCTTTGTTTCTATTTCTATAAGAGATGTCACTTGAATTTTGATTCATATTAATTGAATCAGTACATCCCTTTAAATGGTATGAACATTTTAACAATATAAATTCTTCCAATCCATGAACATGGAATATCTTTCCACTTACTTGTGTCTTCTTCAATTTCTTTCACTAATGTTTGTAACTTTCAGTGTGCAGATCTTTCACTTCCTTGGTTAAATTTATTAACAAGTATTTTATTGTTTTTGATGCAATTGTAAATAGGTGTTTTCTAAATTTATTTTTCAGGTATTTTTGTTAGTGTGTAGAAATGCTGCTGATTCCTGTATGTTGATTTTGTATCCTGCAATTTCACTGAATTCATTGGTTAGATTTAATAGTTTCTTGGTGAAGTCTTTAGGATTCTCTCTATATAAGATCAATTCATCTGCAAAGAAAGGCAATTTTAACTTCCTTTCTAAATAGACGTGTTTATTTTCTTGCCTAGTTGTGTATGCTAGAACTTCCAGTAGTATGTTGATTAGAAGTGGTCAGAATGGGCATGCTTGTCTTATACCTGATCTTACAGAAAAAGATTTCAGTTTTTCACCACTGAGTATGATATCAGCTGTGAGCTTGTCATTTTTGGCCTTTATTATGTTGAGTCACACTCCTTCTATACCTAATTAGTTGGGAAATTTTATCATGAAAGAATGTTGAAATTTGTCAAATGCTTTTTCTGCATCTATTAGAATAATTATATATATAACATATATATATTTATGTATAAAATTTTGTTTATATATATCTCTATATATTCTTATATATAGATATATAGAGAGAATAATTATATATATATAATTGAAGTATAATTAACATACCATGTTATATTTGTTTCAGATATATTATATAATGATTCAACAATTCTATACCTTACTCAGTGCTCATCCCAGTAAGTATACTCTTAATTTCTTTTATCTATTTCACTCATTCCTCTACCCAATATTAATTTTTCCAATCCATGAACATTGGTTATCTCTCCATTCATTTGTTTTATCTTTCATTCCATTAGTGTGGTGTACCACATCTTGATTTGTGCATACTAAACTATCCTCGCATCTCCAGGATAGGTCCCACTTAATCATGGTGTATGACTTTTTAAGGTACTGTTGAATTCCATTTGCTAGCATTTTGTGACTTTTTGCATCTGTGTTCATTAGGGATATTGACATATAATTTTCTTTTCTTATAGTCTCCTTGCCTGACTTAGGCATCAGGGTAATACTAACATAAAATGATTTTGGAAGTGTTCTTTTCTCTTCAATTTTCTGAAAGAGTTGAGAAAGATTGATATAATTCTTCCTTAAACATTTGGTAGAATTCCCCAGTGATATCATCTATTTCCAGACTTTCTTTGTTGGAATATTTCTGATTACTGATTCAATTTGCTTAACTTGTTCATTGGTCTTTTCAGATTTTCTATTTCTGCATGATTTAGTCTTACTAGGTTGTATGTTTCTAGAAATTTATGCATTTTTTCTAGTTTATCAAACTTTTTTGTGTAATTGTTGAGAAGAGTCTCTTATGCTCTTTTGTATTTCTGTGGTATTAGTTATAAAGTCTCTTGTTTCATTGCTGACTTTAGGTATTTGAGTCTTCTCTCTTTTTTCCTTACACTGTCTAGAGTTGTCTATTTTGTTTATCCTTTCAAAAAAACATCTCTTAGTTTTGTGATCTTTTCCCTTGTTTTTCTAGTCTCTGTTTTATTTCTGATCTCATCTTTATTTCCTTCCTTCTGGTAACTTTGGGCTTAGTTTATTTTTCTTTTTCTAGTTTGTTAAGGTGCAAAGTTAGGTTATTTATTTGAGATCCATCTTTTCTCTTACTGTAGACATTTATTGCTGCAAACATCTCTCCTGAAACTTCTTTGTTGTATCCCATAATTTTTGGTATGTTGTGTTTCCATGTTTCTATCTTCATTTGTTTCACAATACTCATATTTTTCTTTTGATTTATTCTTAGACCTTTGTTTGTTTTGGAGTGTGTTGTTTAATTTCCACATATCTGTGAGTTTTCCATTTTCCTACCTGTTATTGATTTCCAGTTTCATACCACCATGTTTGAAAATATTTTTGATATGGTTTCAGTCTTCTTAAATTTCTTAAGACTTGTTTTGTGGTCTAATATAAGATCTGTCCTGGAGAATAGTCTATGTGTGCTAGAGAAAAATGTGCATTGTGCTGCTGTTGGATAAAATGTTCTGTATATATCTGTTAGGTACATTTTGTCTAAAGTATAATTCAAGGCCATTTTCCTTATTGATTTTATGTCTAGATGATCAATTCATTGTTGAAAGAGGGGTAATGAAGTCCACTACTATTATTGCATTGCTGTTTATTTTCCTTTTCAGATCTGTTAATATTGACTTACATACTTATATGCCCCAATGTTGGGTGCATACATATTTACAATTGTTATATCCTCTTGATGAATTGATCCCTTTATTATTATATAATAATGCTCTTCGTCCTTTATTTTTAAAATATTTATTAAGTAAAATCTTTTTAAAAAAATTTTTAAAGGGACAACTGAGTGGCTCAGTCATTAAGCATCTGCCTCCAGCTCAGGTCATGATCTCAGGGTCCAGGGATTAAGCCCTATATCAGGCTCCCTGCCTTCTCCCTCTCCCTCTGCCTGCTTCCTCTGCTTGTGCTCTCTCTCTCTGTCAAGTAAATAAATGAAATCCTTTTTTTTTTAAGATTTTTTATTTATTTGAGAGACAGAGATCACAAGCAGGCAGAGAGGCAGGCAGAGAGAGGGGAGAAGAGGAGGAAGCAGGCTTCCCACTGAGCAGAGAGCCCGATATGGGGCTCGATCCCAGGACCCTGAGATCATGACCTGAGCCGAAGGCAGAGGCTTTAACCCACTGAGCCACCCAGGTGCCCCAATAAATGAAATCCTTAAAAAAGAAATTTTTTTAAAAAATTAAAGATTTTATTTTTTTTTTTTTTACAGAGAGAGGGAGAGAATACAAGCAGAAGGAGCAGCAGGGAGAGGGAGAAGTAGGCTCCCACTGAGCAGAGAGTCCGACATGGGGCTAGATCCTGGGACCCTAGGACCATGACTTGAGCCAAAGGCACACTTAACCAACTGAACAACCCAGGTGCCCTTTTTATTTATCATTTTTTACTTAAAGTCTATTTTGTCTGATATAAGCATAGCTACTTCTGTTTTCTTCAGGTTTCCATTTGCATGGAGTATCTTTATCCATTTTTATTCACATTGAGCCTATGTGTGTAAAAGTGATGTGAGTCTCTTATAGGCAGCATATACTTGAGTCTTTTCTTTCTGTTTAGTTCATTCAGCCACTCTGCAACTTTTAATTTTAGAATTTAATCCATTTACCTTTAAAGAAATTGTTAATAGGTAAGGACTTACTGTTGCTGTTTTGTTAGTTGTTTTCTGACTGTTTTATAATCCTTCTTTTCCTTTCTTGCTGTTTTCCTTTGTGATTTGATTTTCCTGAAGTGGTATGCTCTGATTCTTTTTTCTTTATCTTTTGTGTATCTACTCTAGGATTTTGTCTTTAGGTTACCATGAAGCTTAATAAAATATCCTATAGTTAGAGTAGGCTATTATAAGCTGATTACAATTTAACTTTGCTTGCATACAAAAACTCTACCTGCTTACTTCAACGCCCCAACATACTACAATTTTTGACATTGCAATTTACATCTTTTTATATTGTGCATCCATTAACAAATCATTGTTGCTATACATATTTTTAATACTTTGTCTCTTAACTTTTATGCTAGAGTTAAAAGTGATTTGCACATCCCCATTACAACATAGAGTCTCCTGAACTTGACTATATACTACCTTTTGCCAGTGGTTTTAAAAATTTTTATATGCTTTCATGATGCTAATTAGTGTCTTTTCATTTCAATATAATGAACTCCCTTTAGCATTTCTTGAAAGGCTAGTCTAGTGGTGATGAACCGTTAGTTTTGTGTTTTTGTTTTTGTTTTTGTTTGAACGAGGGAAGTCTTTCTCTTTCCTTCATTTCTGAAGGATAGCTTCACTGGGTAAAGTATTCTTAGTTCTGAAGTATTCTTTCACCACATTGATTTCACCATTCCAGTCTCCCTAGCCATCAAGGTTTCTGCTGAGATATCTCCTGACAGCTTTATGGAAATTCCCTTGTATTAGCCAAGTCTCTTGTTGCTTTCAAACTTCTTTCTTGGTCTTTGATTATAATGTGTTTTGGTGAAGACCTCTTTGGGTTGAACCTTCTGGAAACATTAGAGCTTCACATACCTGGCTGTCCAAATCATCCCCAGATCTGGGAAGTTTTCAGCCATTATATCTTGAAATAAGCTTTTTGCCTTTTCCTTTTGCTCTCTTCTGCTATTCCCATAATATGTATATGGGTCCCCTTTATGGTATCCTATAAATCCCATACGTCTTCTTCACACTTTTTTATTTTTTCCTTTTTGTTCTTCCAACTGCATAATTTCAAATGACATGTCCTCACATTTATAGAATCTTTCTTCTGCTTATTCATGTTTGTTGTTGATATTCTCTATTGCAATTTATATTTCATTCATCATTTTCTTCAGCTCTAGAATATATTAGCTCCTTTTTAAAATGATTTATCTTTGTTGAGCTCATTTTGTTCATGTATTGGTTTTCCAGTTTTTTGAGTTGTCTGTCTGTGCTCTCTTGTTGCTCACTGAGTTTCCTTAAAATAATTACCTTGAATTATTTTTCCAGTAATTAAAAGATATCCATTTCTTTGGAGTCAGTGACTGTAAAATTATCAGTTCCTCTAGTGATGTCATGTTTCTTTCTTCCTTTCTTTATTTTTAATATTTCTTATTGTGTTGATGTGTTGTGTCAGAACATTTAATGAAAAAGTCACCTCCTCCCAATTTTGCAGACTGGCTTTGGTGCAGAAAGAACTTCACCTATAAGTGAGTGTGACAGCAGCAGCTGAATGGTGTGTGGCAGTTCTGTCTCCAGAGAAGGTTCATCTCTATGAACCTGTAGTCTCTATCAGCTGAGAACAACATCATTGAAAATTATAGGGGTCCTCAGTAGCCAAAGCTGTAGGTGTCTGAAGTGGTGCTGAATGTTTTTGGGATCTTCAGTGGTGATGGTTGCCAGGGTCCGCCTGATTTATTTTTCTTCCTTAGGGGATGCCATAACCAAGAGAATACCTACCTCTGGGCTCCAGGTCTAGCTCACAGGTGCATTTGCACTGGCGGTGGCACTGGTGTAACAAATATGAACACCTGTGGAGTGGCTATGGAGTCAGGCTCTGGAGAGTGAGAATGTGTGCAGCAATTATGTCTCTAGGGTCTGGTGTATAGACACAACTGTTACAGCAGTGATTCCAGTTTCTGTAGTTCAGGAATTTATGGATCAGTTGTGGATGTAGGGTCTGGAGTACAGGCACACATGAAGCAATAGCAACTCTGGGGTCAGGGGTGCAGGCACGCCTGAGGTGGCAATGTCTGGTGTCTGAGGTGTAGGCATGTGGTGCGGTCATGAAGCCAGGGTCTGAAGCATGAGTGTGCATACAGTAGCTACAGCCCTGGGTTCTGGGGCATGTCCAGAGCTGGAAGAAATGGCAGACCTGGTCCTTGACTGGAGCAAAAGTGGCTTTCTTTTTGTGCACCTATTCTCCATTATTCCATTGTATTGCTCCATTCCCCTGATCAGAATTGTGAGCCCTCCCAGGGCTATTTTCATTCTTGGATAGCCATCTAATTATTTTTGTATAGGAACAAAGGCTGGTATTTCCTACTTTGCCATCTTGGTGATGTCTCCCTCACAGAGATACTTCTGTTCTATGAACAGCCTCCTCCCTATTCTTTGCAAAAGTGTTTACAAACCTTCTTCACTCCCTTCAAACCTCAGATCTTCCTCCATCCCTGTTCCTCTTAGCAGATGACTTTTCCTTCAACTCTACAGAGAAAATAAAAGCTACTGCACAGGAAATCCCCAACGTTTGCATGAAAATAAATTGAAAATAAAAAGTAATGACTGCATCAAAAGAAATGAAATCTTGCCATTTGTGACGACATTGATGGAACTAGAGGGTATTGTGCTTAGCAAAATAAGTCAATCAGAGAAAGACAACTATCATATGATCTCCCTGATATGAGGAAGTGCAGATGCAATGGGGGTAGGGGTTAAGGAGATAGGAAAAGAATAAATGAAACAAGATGGAATCGGGAGGGAGACAAAGCAAAAAGACTCTTAATGTCATAAAACAAACTAAGGGGGGCTGGGAGGAGGGGTGTCAGGAGAGGGTGGTGGGGTTACATTATGCATTAATAAAAAAAATTTTTTTTAATAAAAAAAAAAAAGGAATGGCTTCCCTCACCCTCCTTTTTTCCTCCTGCTAAAAAGGGAGTGTCATCTTATCTACCTAAGGTCATTGCTTTCATGTGCATTCTGTACCCTAATCTTCCTACTCACTCTTTCAGGAGCACTAGCAAATGTTCCTCTCTGCTCAGTTCTGTACCCTTCTCTCTACTTTCTTATGCCAATTTAAATATGTTCAAGCCTCTCTCATCTTAAAATATATAAATGAGAAACTTCTCCCTATCATAATTCTATATGAACTACTGCCCTGTCTCCTTCCTTCACACACAACCTGTTTAAAAAAGCCATCATTTCATGTTCTGTCCATTTTCTCATTTTGAACACCAACTCTGACTCAATAAATGGCTTATGCCTCACCACTCCATAAAAATGAGCATCACAAATAATATATCATTATCTAATAATCACTTACATATTCTCACCCTACTGGACTTCTTAGCAGATTCCAAACACCTGAGCTCTCCCCCTTCTTGAAATACTGACTCCTTGGCATATATCCTCAGTTTGTCTTATCACTTCAACTTTTCATTTCCTTTACTGGCTTTTCCTTTAGTCTCAGGTTTTTATATGCCGGATTTCCTCAAGCCTCAAATGTAGGCCCCTCTGTTTTTTCATTCCACACCTTTTTCTAGATTTTCTTTGTTCATTCCCTCGACATTTATTACCACCTCATGACAACAACTTCCCAATCGTTCTCTAATGCACATCCCTTCTCTGAGCACCAGGTCCATTTATCAAATTGCTCGTTGAGTGTTGAGTATGTTACTAGCACTTCACTTTCACTACAGTCACAAATAAACTTTGAATGTCTGCTTGAAACTTCATCCTCCTCCACTTTTTCCTATTTTATTGAATAACACTCCTTAAAATCCAGTTTCATGTCAGAAATTTAGCAATCATCTTTGACAATATCTTTTCTGTACTTCCAATGGCAAGTCAATTATCAAGTCCTACTAATTCTCCTAAATATTTCTAGAATCTGGAGGTGCCTAGGTGGCTCAGTCGGTTAAGCATCTGACTCTTGATTTCAGCTTGGGTCATGATCTCAGGGTCCTGAGAGCAAGCTCTGCATCTGGCTCCATGCTGAGTGTGGAGCCTGCTTGGGATTTTCTCTGTCCCTCTCCCCTTCCCCCCACTTGTGTGCTCTCTTTCTCTCTCTCTGTCTCTCTCAAATAAATAAATACATAAATAAATAAATATCATAACAAATATTTCTAGAATCTGTATTATTTTCTCCATCTCCATAGAAATTGTCTATAGTCTCCACATAGGTTACTTTGGAAGCCTCCTAAATGTTTCCCTCCAACCAGTCTCAACTCCCTCCAATCTGCTATTGACCAAGAACTCTGAAACTGATATTTTCTAAACATGTATCTGAACCATACCACTCTGTCATTTACAAGCTTTGCTAACTTCCCAGTGCTTTTTAAATCAGTCCAAAATAATTAACAGGATTTTCAAGATATGGTATGAACCTTGCTTGATTGAGAGCCAGTTCCCACTTCATATTTCATGTTCTAGTCACACTGAGGTTGTTTCAATTCCTAGAAAATACCATGTCCACCTAGTAACTGCTATTCCTGATGTTTAGACTAGTAGTTTTCAGTCAGAGGATATACTGTACCCCTGCCCCAAGACATTTGGTCATTATAACTGGGGCATGGGATGTTATTGGTATGTAATGGGTAGAGATCAGCAATGCTGTGAAGTTTCCCACCGTGCATAAGACAACTCCTCATGACAAAGAATTATCCAACCTGAATGTCAGTAATACTGAAATAGAGAAACCCTAGTCTGGAAAGTTTTCCCTTTTACTCATACCCCATGTGACCTCCATGTCTAGATGAAATATACTTACCTATTCTGTCTCAGCTTAGAAGGCCTATGTTCAGAGCAACTCCTCCCTGACTGGCAAAATGGATATGCAAGAGTTCAAACCTGGCCATGTCTGCAGGTCCTACTTTCCTCTCAAACCTGCCAACCATTTTTCCTAATTTTGGGTAGGGATGTCTAGGTGTGAGTAACATGGTCATTAGGGGTAATGTTTCACCTTACATAAGAAATTTTGCCTAATGAACAGTTTATCTAAAATAGAAGCCTTTTGTGTATGAGTTTCAAGTACCCCAAAAATAAAACTAAACAAATTCAAGGTGATTGTTGGATGGAAGGTTTCTAGACAAACAGGCTAAAATTTCCCTTAAGTGTTCAAAGGGAGATAAATTAGAAAGACACAAAAGATATAAAACAATGCAATTATTTACAAATAGTACTAATTTAATAAATACTTATTACATTAGAAATTATCTTAGGCAACTTGGATAAAATGTCCTTAAAACTCATAAAACATATCATACTAAGTGAGCAATTCAAGGTGAGACACTGATTATACAAATGGACAATGGATAGACCACATAAAACAGCAGATCCCTGATCTACAACCTCTGCATCAACCAGCCCAAAATATCTAGGACTTGGTCAATGACTGCTGGCTTCCCCAATTTTTGCTCCTGCTTCCAGCTTAGGATCAGATAAAGGCAAATGTTCTCCCTCCTCACTCAGGATGTCCAGCACCTCTAAATTCCCCATGCCAACAAGCTCTAGGTGGAGCAGATCTGAAGCCTTCTCTTTCTTCCACTATGAGGTGTTCGTACTCTACTGACTTTCGATTTCTGCCATACCCAAATGATAGTGACAGACTCTTGCTATACAGCAAGTTCTGAATAAATATCCTCTGCTTATTCTCATTTGAGCAGTCTTTATTCAGGTCCACAAATATTTGCAGAAAGTGACCATTACTTTCATGAAGGATGACCATTTGTCCCAACCTACCAGGTTTAGCACAGGGTTTTGTCCCCTTTGTTGCAGTGTAATTAATAACATCCCCTCTTTATTCTCAAAAATGTCCTTATTAGAGGGACGCCTGGGTGGCTCAGTTGGTTAGGCGGCTGCCTTCAGCTCAGGTCATGATCCCAGCGTCCTGGGATGGAGTCCCACATCGGGTTCCTTGTTCGGCGGGGAGCCTGCTTCTCCCTCTGCCTCTGCCTGCCTCTCTGCCTGTCTCTCTGCCTGCCTGTGCTCTATCTCTCTCTAACAAATAAATAAATAAAATCTTTTTTTTAAAAAAAGTCCTTATTAGAAAGAGAAATCATATGGGCACCCTCAATTTAGGTTAATTGCTCATTAGACAAAGAGGTTAACAGGCAATCTGGTGCTAAGTAACTTGACTTAGAGCAATGGCAGATGACAATAAAAAGCGGACTGAGCTATTAGATAAATAATTTTAGTCTATTATCATAAAATCAAGTTAGGGGGAGAGGCATATTCTACCTACTATATCTGGTTTTCTTTTATGGGATTTCCAGCTTTAGTAAACATGAGATGGGATTTTAAGAAGTGTCCTCCTTTCCCCTTGAAGCATTCCTACCACCCCTGCAGGATGATGCAGAGTTGCCATAGCAAATACTTCTCCCACGCTGCTAGACCTTCCCATTGCAGGCTAACTTCCGTTCTGTTCTGTTTCCATTTTCCTCTCTCTTTCTCTGCTACAGAGTAAGTCATTCTAAGATGAGATTTCAGACTGTAACATTCTCTCCAGATTCTTTTCTTTAAAAGCAATCTGCTGCCTGCCTGCTTTTCTGCGACCTACTGTGCCTGTCCAGAGATGACCCTTGATGTCAGGATGTAGAAAAATGTGGCAGACAGGGATATGACCAAAGAAAACAAGGGCGAGGCTGGAATGAGTCAATGGAAAGTAACAATTCTTCAATTTGCTGATCTCAAGTGTTCTGTTTTCCAGTGAAACAATGAAGTTTTGTAATCTACCTGCCCAACTTACATAAATACATGGCTTTTCCCTAAAGAGTAGCACTTCCTGGGCAGAGTGATATAGGTTCAAGGGCTTCAAAGTCAGAAACACTCAAGCTTAAGTCCATAAGATCCACGATAGTGGATACCATTTCTCTTCTGCCCAGTACTGTAAACCAGTGTGGAATTTGGCATGTACGAGATAGGTCTTTGTTCTCTGAATGTCTGATGGACTTGGAATCTACTGGTTGTAAGTACTATGACTTTGGTACATTACATAATTTCTCTGAGCTTCAGTGCCTTCATGTGGAAAGTGAGAAGAATAAAGCTACTTTATAGGGTTGCTGTGCAATTTAAATTAAATAGGGTATGGAAAATACCTCGCAGATGCCTGGCCTATAGTATACATTTGATAAATAGTCACTGCTATTGTTCTTGTCACTGTCACTCAATAGGTCATGTTTAGGAGGATCATAATGAATAGACCTTTTAGTAAATGCTTCCAACAATAAATTCTGATTATTTACATTTGGTTGCCTCTCAAATTAGACTACAACCTGTTTAACTGTCACTCACATTTATGACTTTTTAAGTTTGGAGCATCTGCACTGTGCTAAGAATATTCTTGAGCTCTGCTAGATTTCATACTGCTTTTTCAATGTTCTAAAAACGCCTAATTATGAGAAGATTAATAAAAAATTTTTTGGCTGTCTGTGGGTGTTTCCTGATTCTAAGCCCTCATCGGAGCAAAGATGGCTATTTCAGTCTCATTACTAGAAAAGTAAAATAAGGATATTTTCAAAATAGATATAACACAGACCTCCTGTTCTTCCTAACTTATACAGTGACAAAAATCGTGAATGACAAATAGACTTCCTGAAAGAGGGAGGCTAATTTCCTACATCATGCACATATGCATATACACTATAAATACCTATAAATCTGTATGCATTCATTAATGAAGGTTTATTGAGCATCTACTAAGTGCTTTTTGTGCCAGATACTATAGTAGGCATTGAGTATATAGAGTGAACAAAGCAGACATCCTCCTCCCTTTGTGGAGTCAATTTCTCTGTTTCTTGCTTGCTCCCTGTGCACATACACACATCTCCTATAAGCCCATACACTTATATGTGTGTGTGCATGTGTGTATAAAATATACATATAAATATGCCCCAGCAGCTAGGACTATATGATATGAATCCTCAGGAGAGTTTGGGGCTCAAAGAAAAGGTGGGGCTTAGTAACTATGGGATTACCTCCTCATGTGTTTAATTATTTACTTCAGATCTATTTTTCTCTTGCCTTGTTCCAAATAGTATTTATGGTAGACTCCTCCAGATGACAATGAACTCTCTATTCCCATTTGGGCAGGGGAGGCCTGAAGGGCAGTTAGGTCATGACTATGCTGGCTAGTCAGCTTATCTTTGCCAGAAGCACATCTGCATTAAACCTTAAATACACTATCAGGAAATAACTGACACTTTAAAAATGATGCTTCCATTTACACTGCAAGTCTCCATTACCATTTAGAAGGTCTCACGACATGCTAGGAACCATGATGAGAGGTTTTGAAGCATGATGTCGAATCCTTCCAACAACCTTATGTGGTAAGAATTATCTCAATTTTAAATACAAGAAATAAAGTGTGCATAATTTCAAACTCGTTATACACAGCATTAAGAGTCTGAGCCTCATAATTCAGAGCACATATTTAAGTTCTGGATAATAGTACTTCATAGCATTTTACACAGAGTAAATGAAATAGTAAACCCTTGGTATATGTTTGTAAGCAAGGTAGGTCCTATAATTAAAATCAGAAGCATAAATAGAAATAAAATACTTTGATTTGCTCATTATTATTCTTCCCTATTGTAAATACTGACCAGTATTCAATTTCTAGCTAAGCATAGGTTCTCACATAGGTATGTATGTCTTTTTAAATTAAATATATTATATATTTATAATGGCTTTTGGGGCGCCTGGGTGGCTCAGTGGGTTAAAGCCTCTGCTTTCAGCTCAGGTCATGATCCCAGGGTCCTGGGATTGAGTCCTGCATTGGGTTCTCTGCTCAGCGGGGAGCCTGCTTCCTCCTCTTTCTCTGCCTGCTTCTCTGCCTACTTTTGATCTCTGTCAAATAAATAAATATAATCTTCAAAAAATGCTTATAATGGCTTCTGATTATTTTAGTTTGCATATCCAAGACTGAATAAAGGACATGCAAAAATATATGTGACTGACTTTAAAGAATAGATAAATATGCATAGATCATTCTTAAGTGTATATAGGCACTATATTAATTCATGTAGAAATCCACTTTCATTCTTTCTACATGTAAAGATTTATGAACTACATATTACTGCTCTCTCTCTTGAAAATGGTTGCATGTGCTTGACTTATTGGAAACCAGTCATTGAAGGCATGAGTTTAGAAAACTGCATAATTATAAATTTTCTCTTGAGCATTCATTGCGCATAGGTGTTAACCTTAAAAAGCTTGTAATGTGTCCTTTTGAAATAAACAGTTTTAAATGCTTTTACTCTTCTCTCAGGATAGCAGTCCAGTTATGCTTACTTCTTCCCTAACGTATCTTTCATCAGCCACTAAGTATCCAGAAAAGTCTAAGAAGTAAAATACATCACCATCTCTAATGGTCCCATTAGCACGACATGTTTCTTGGCCTCGAAGATTAAATTCAGAACTTCATTTAATTCCAATTTTCACCAAGAGTTAAATGCTGCAGTGTACTGTAAAGAGGACTTGACACAAAGTCAGAGATTTGTGACTAGGCCTTTATCTTCAATTGCTCAGATGTAAAATAAATAACTGGGGACAGGGAACGGAGATGAAAAATATACAAGAAAATTTTTAAAGTCCTTATCAAACACAAGGTTTCATGTTCATGTATTAACAGTCCCAGAACCACATGGCTGAAAGGGCATATTGAAGGTTATTTAATCTGTTCCTATAATCTGAAACCAATTCAGACCTAGAGGTAATTTTCCCACTTGTCTTTACAACCTATTCTAAATTTAAAGTCAAGAGTTTCCAAGACCCTCTCTGTGAGCTGAGCCTTCTTACGCCTCCAGCTTACTTCCTACCAGTCTCCAAAAGTGCTTTTAGTTCCAGGAGGCTAATCTGCTCACTTTGCCCATTCCATCTTGTAATTGGATCTCATGAAACTTTTCCTACCTTTTTATCTCTCCAGCTACTATGTGAGCCTAAATCTTCATCATCTCTTTCTTGAACCATTACAATAATATCATACTGATCTTTATGGCTTTGGTCTTACATCACTTTCTACATTTTTACATTGACTCTTTCTCCTTAAGGAAACAAATCTGTTCGTATTATTTTTTGAGGTGAGGATGAGGAAGGGTCCTATAGTTCTTCATTATCTGTTGAATAAGATCCAAATGCCTTCTAGGTCTTTGATTATTTCCGCTCACCATTATTTTTCTATTTGTATATTCTGTTTGGATATACTCTAGTTTTCTATATTTAGTCTCTTCCTTGAATACTCTTCCCTCTTTTCTTTTTTAATCTCATTCTTTCCCCCACTGTGCCATGCTGGAGTAGGTTAGCCCAGAAAAAATACAAGCTATCTTGAGAAACCTAACTGGAAGCCCACCTTATCCAAATTTTAGTTTTGTAACCCTGGACAATTTAATTAACCTCTCTGAATCTTATTTTCCTCATCAATAAAATGGAAATCATGGTCCCTAATTTTCAGGGCAGTTGTGATTATTAAGTGGGATAATAAAAATTGAGCTACTAATTTAAAGTCTAAAAAATGTAAACTACCTGGCTTATAGTAGTCATTCTTCCTTTAATTGTGCTCCTTTCTAATTTACTTTCCACATTGAATTCAATATGATCTCTCTAAAATGAAGAACAAATCACACCCCTCCTTTTAAGGCCCTTCAAGTTTCCTACTTCCACAACTTAAAAGGCCCTCCCTTGTTCTCTAATATAGCCTTAATTCTCACCGTTGCCCTCCTTCAGTCAGGTTCCAGCCAACTAAAGTGCTTCAAGTTGTTCAACTCTTACCTCTGGGCCTTAGCATTTGTTGTTTCCTCTTCCATGAACAAACACATTCTTCCAACCTCCCTTTCTCCATAGGTATTCTGTATGAAGTATTACCACATTTCCTTTTCTACTTGATTTTATTGCTCTTCTTGCAATGAAGGTTAGGATCTTTGTCAGTCTTGGTCACTGTGAATCTCTAGCACCCTGCAAAGCTCTTATTGGTAATCTTCAAACTACTTCAATCCTACCCTCCTTGTAAGAACAAATCTCAAGTTTCACCTGGGACCTCTGCATTGACTTCTACTTTTTCTATCATCTCGGTGCCTTTACCAACTGGGCCACAACAAAGTATATTCCACGATGAGACAGCAATATAACATTGAAGAATGGGGAAATCAAGAAATAATAGTCAGGAGAGGTATCTTAGAGGAGAAAAAACTCTGAACTGAATATTGAAGAATGGGTAGATTCAAGGAAAGTAGACAGAAATTTTCAACCAGGGTAAATAGGACAAAGAATGATGATTCTTTTATTCACTCAACAAATCTTTATTTAGCACTTACTCTGTGCAGGGCCCTATGCTAGCAGCATACAGTACACTAGAGTTCATGAAGGGATAGGCTTTACTGAGCAGTGATTATGGGCAGGAATTAAGATTGACCAAATTTGGAGCACCTGGGTGGCTCAGTGGTTAAAGCCTTTGGCTCAGGTCATGATCCCAGGGTCCTGGGATCAAGCCCCGCATCAGACTCTCTGCTCAGCAGGGAGCCTGCTTCCCCCTCTCTCTCTGCCTGCCTCTCTGCCTACTTGTGATATTTGTTTGTCAAATGAATAAATAAAACCTTTAAAAAAAAGATTGAACAAATTTGGGTGGGACCTGACTTCAGGTGGCAATAATCCCATTGGTCATTGGTGTGGTCCTGCTGTGAAAACTGGGGCTCCCACTTGACTTTATGATGCTTCACTCATTTATCTTGTTTATTATCTGTTTCCCCCACTGTGTCCCTAGCTCTATGTGGATTGAGTGTTTTGGTTCTTTTTTTGTTTGTTTGTTTTGTTTTGTTTTATTTCCTACTACATCTCTAGCACTTGGAACCTTACCAAGTACAAGGCAAACAGTTGAAAAATATATGCTAGGTAGTGTGATAAGCCTATCTGCCACACCACATAAAAATTTATTAGTTGATACATCTGTTTTCTCCACTAGAGGAGGACTGACAAACTTTTTCTGTAAAAGTCCATTTAGTAAATATTTTGCTCTCAGGCCACACAATCTCTGTTGCAACTAGTCAATTCTGTCATTGAAACATGAAAAACAGTCATAGATAATATGTAAATAAATGAGCATGGCTGTATTTCAATACAATTTTATTTACAAAAAACAAGTGACAGGCTGCATCTGGCATATGGGCTATCATTTACAGAACTTCGTACTAGACTATAAGCTCCCTGGGGGAAGGAAATTACTCATTTTCACTTCACTATCTTGCCCAATGCCTGGCACATAACAGATGCTCGATAGTAATACCTTTGAAAGGTTCCTCTGTGTCAGTCACTGGTCTAAATACTTTACAAGTATAATACACTAATCCTCATAATAACTCTTGGTCTCATTTTTCTTATTTCACAGATGAGAGAAGTTTGGCCCAAGGTAGGTTAAATAACTAGCCCACAGATCCATGGCCGCTAAGCAGGAGAAATGGGATATTGGCAGTTGGACCCCAAAGTCTGTATTTTCATTCATAACACTATATGGCCTCTCAATAAATGAGAATAAATTAACTTGACAAGCAGAAGACCTTAGACTTCATACAATAGGGCCATGCTTCTCAGATTTGTTTAGGGAGAAGAGCACTCAGAAGATCTAATACTAGTGACATTTAATTTCAAAAACCAAGTTTAACAAAATTACTAACAGAAAAGAAGACCATGATATATGTGGTCAAAAAGAATCATGGATACAAATATCCCTCACTCTTTCTACCAAGGAAGTTGCAAATTGAGCTTGATTATTTCTGGACTTTGTGACTATTTGCTACTTCTATATTTGTGTGGTCATCTGCCAGCACTCTACCAGCTCACAGAGATATGAAGTACCAAAAACTGGAAAAGTGTTGATAGGAGGATAACTTATAAATGAGCATATTACATCCATTAGTTTATCTTTGGTTTGCCAGTTGGTAAAGGGCTCACTTTTGACTTTGGTGAAAATATACATTGGGACATCAAAAATTTAATTCTGTGGTTCTGATAAACACAGCAGAAGGCTTAACAGAGAAGGGGAGGCAGTACATATTTCCAGAGAAGAGAAGCCTGTGAGCAAGACCCTAATCACTCACAGCCAGGTATCAGACTATTGGCTAAGGACCTGAGGCAACTCTTAATACTTCCTGTCCTCATTTATCTGCATGGTTCTCCCTCTTATGCCTGATGATTTACACTCATAGACACTTCGATTGAAATCTCTTTGACTCTGGTAATAATCTCAAGCAGTGCAAAAAAGATGAACAATGTTCCTGAAAATCAACATAGGTGGATGTTTGTATAGAAAGCTCAAATAGCAAGCTTTTCACGAGGGAGACAATTCCGAATGGAAAAAAAAAAAAAGAAGAAAAAGAAGAAGAAGAAAGAAGCTCAGACTTAGGGAAGATCTATTCTAAGCACTACATTGGTATTGTTAGCCTTGTTTTTAACACAGAAGGAGAAGCTCATTAAACATGTGTAAATTTTCACAGTTCTGCCAGAAGGAAATAGAACAGCTTAGACATGAACCCAAAGCAAATTTGAACTCGAGTGTATTAGACACCAATGTCCATTGTCTTTTCCCTATACTACAGGTCTTGACCAACTTCACATGTTAAACCTGTGTTAAAATCTTACCTTTTGTCTTCAATTTTCTAGGACATAATTTGGCAGTTCTGTGTTTCTAGCTCTTTGTATCTAAAATAAGAACGGTAATATTGGCCTTTTGCTATTGTAGGCACTAGATATGTGCTAAAGGAAGAAACATAATTAAGAGAATCATAAAACCTCTGCCTGAAAGATACTTTATAGCATAATTTGTTCAACCAATAGATAAGGAAAATGAGGACCAGATAGGTTATTTGACTCACCCAAGGTGATAGAAAACATACTACCCTGTGGAGTATATAATTGTATAACAGCACAATATCAAGAGTAATTTTTCTGAAAATTTAAAAGACGAGTCTTTAGAAATACAAAATCTAGAATCAGTTGCATTTCAAACCAGTGGTTCAAGAAAATAAGAGATCTTTTCATGTATCTTTATACTGGAGTTCAGATATTAATTTTCCTCTTTTAGACATATTAACAGTCAACATCTGCTGAATGTCTATTATAAGCCAGGCACTATCTTTTGTATGAATTAACTGATTTTACCCTCACAAGTCTAAGGGAGAGATACAATTATGCAAATGAAGAACATGAAGAATCATTTTGCAGATGAAGAACATGAAGACAAAAAGATTAAGTACTTGCCTGGGTTTAGACAGGAAAAGATTCAAGCCTAGCCTTCCTAGCTCCAGAATCTCTGCTCTTAACCACTACACTATATCATCTCAATATTATACTGCACGGCCTTAGTATATTTTACTATATCATTACAGGATCACTAATTATAACTTCATGGTTGTAAATTGTATTCATTTTCTTACTTCATTTAATTTATTAGCATTTATACATAATTTAGTCTACATTATATGTGATATTTAAAAATAAAGTGGTGCTTTATAAAACAAAAAAGCACTTTCATGGCTCACCTTTCAGTCATTTATTTAGGGCCACCTCACTTACCTTTATTCTGAGCTGATCTCCTCAGCCTTAGAAAGCAGAGGCCAACGCCTTTGAAGTCTGACTCAACTGCCACCTCCTTTTTGAAATGTTCCTCATCCTCTCAAGGCAAAATGGGTCACTCTTTCCCCTGTAACTGCTGGGGAGTTGTATTCTTTCATTACATTGCATTGTTTACATACCTATCTGCTCACGTCATAAAAAGGTCTTGGGGCACCCAGGTGGCATAGTCGGTGAGTAGACCGACTCTTGGTTTCAGCTCAGATTATTATCTCAGGGTCATGAGATGACTTCTGTGTCTGCTCAAGCTCCCTCCCCCTCTGTCTCTCTTCCCCCTCTTAAATAAATAAATCTTTAAAGAATAATAATTTTTTTTTTTAAAAAGGTCTTAGTCCCTTGCATGTAGCATTAGGACTGGCAGAAAGCAGGCGTTCTTTACCTCAATAAGTAAATGTATGCATTTTTTAATTATAAAAAATAGGTAAAGATCATCAATTAAGCCCTGTTTTCATGGTATGACTGCTGTGCATACTTCTGGAAAGCTGTATATCAGCTAGAGCAATTACACTCACTGGACTTTAGTGCCTTCATTTCCTGAGCAGAACCATGAACCTATACAGCACACCTGTGAATAGGGAGTCAGCAGAGTAAGATTAATCTGTGCTTGAGTCTCAGTTGGTTACTTAATAGATGTGTGATATTGGGATACCCTTATTACTAGGGTGTTGCAAAAAATAAATTTAAAAGCTGTATAATTTGCTTAATACTGTATTTGAAGCATAGAATGTATTCCACGTATATTAGTAGCTGGTAATATTAGGACTGCTCTTTGGGAAAAACTATGCTTTGGTTATCTTTCTACATCTTTTTGACTGGCCTTTTATTCATCTCCCCTGCTCCCTCCCAGCAAGTTCCAATTCTCCATTCCAAAACCCTACTTCATTAATCGGTTAAAAAACCCACAGGAACAAATCCAAATAAAGAATAGCGGTTGGAGAGTCCCTGAATCACATCCTATAGGAACATACTTATATTTACCTACATGGAAGACAGCTCTGAGATCATGTAACAACACTTGCTGACTGTAGAATCCCATGTGAATCCACAGCATTTATTTAGCCCCATTGGTCAAAAACTCTTTCTTGGAACTTTGGACTTCCAAATTTGCCTCTGGGTTGTTTATACTTGGCTCCAGCAAAAGGCTAAGCAAACATTAAGCTAATAAGCTGTGATCTTTCAATCACCATTATTTCCAGTTCCCAAAGTTAGATCAGTATGCAGCCAGAAAGACACAGATGTGTCTTGGAGGAAGAAGGAATTCTATGTCAATAAAACACCAGGGTGATATTACAGGGAGGCAACTCCAGTGAGAGTTCTCTTTTGCAAGCTCAGGTTGGCTATTCCAGCTAAGTGTCATTAAATGGCCCTTCCTTGCCTACCAAATTCCAGTAGCCTAGGATATCTAGGTTTCTATAAGCTTCATAATTGTAGCTACAGAATTAGTACATACAAATCTTAGCAATTCTCAAAAACCTTCATGGGCCTCCATGATTGACCACATACCCAAGTTCTAAACACTGGTCTCCAAAATAGTTTTGCTTAACAACAAATCTATATTCCATTTGAGTTTTAACATATTATGCTCCCTCAGGCATGCTCTTGATATTTGACCTTTGGCCAGCACTACAGACACCTACCTACCATGCTGGCTCAGGCTTCTGAGCCTGGCTTGTTATATAGCCTGCCCACCAGAGAAGGGTTTTATAGAGCCTGACTTAGCTTAAATGCTTGGGAACTTTAGTTTCACAAATGCAAATGAAGGATTCAAAGCAAACCAAGGTCTATTTCAATTCCAAGGATTTCCATTGGCTTGGAGGTTTTATACAGAATCCTAATGATGATTGTTTTACGGTAATATTCCTTCTCAGGCATTTAAAATGCTCTATAATACTAAAACTCTCCACAGAAGAATTTAAGGCAACGAGTGTGTAATAATTACTTAATACTCAGCTAGATGTTCTAGAGGAGAATGTTTACAAAGGAGAAATATAAAACAGGGCCCTGCCATTTAACAGCATATAATTTAATTGGATGAAAGGACATTTTCTATAGTATTTTGCAAATACTTCCTAGTTCACTTACACTTAATCGTATTTAAAATTTGTCTTTGTATCTCTTTCCCCAAGAAGACTTTGACTTATTAACTACACAGCTTGGGTTTTCTTCACCTGTACACTCCTAGAGCTTAGCACAGTGCCTGGTATCATATTTGTTAAATAAAGACATAAATGATTATAAGATATGTAGTTATATGGGAAAAAAATAAACATAATAAATTCTATGGATGTCAGTGCAGGGAGATAACATTATTTAGTGGTCCAGGACAGGGTCACAGATAAAGGAAAACCTAACCAACTTGTGAGAGAAATCCTGTGTATATAGAAAGATATGGATAGGATGTTCTCTTGAGTATGGGAAAAATAAAGAATAAAAGAAGAAATGTGGGTCATTGAAGTATTATTTACAATAGCCAAGAAATGAAAGCAACATAAGTATCCCTCAATGGATGAACAGATAAAGAAAATGTCTCACACACACACACACACACACACACACACACAGACACAAGAATATTATTCAGCCATACAAAATTAAACTTTGTCATTTACAACAATGTGGATGGACCTTGAAGTAATTATGATAGGTGAAATAAGTCAGATAGAGAAAAACGAGTTCTGTATGATTTCACTCTTATGTGGAATCAAAACAAACAAAAATTAATTCATACATAACAGAGAACAGATCGGTGGCTGTTAGAGACGGGAGGCGGGGGTAGGCAAAATGGGCAAAGGTAGTGAAAAGGTACAAACTTCTAGTTACAAAATCAGTAAGTCATGGGGATATAAAATACAGCATGGTGACTGTAGTTAATAATACTGCATTGTGTATTTGTAAGTTGCTGAGAGAGGAGATTCTGAAAGTTCTTATCACAGGAAAAAACAATGTGTAACTACATGTGGTGATGGATGTTAACTAGACTTACTGTGGTGGTTATTTTGCAACATATACAAATGTTGAACTCTTATGCTGTATGCCTGAAACTAATATAATGGTACGTGTCAATTATGTCTAAATTTAAGAAAAAAGGTAGAATAAAGGCAACAAAAATGAAAAGAAAGAAAGAACATGAAAATGTGCACAGACAATGAGGAAGAGATTGGTTAAGTAAAGGCTTAGAAATTAGTAATTTAAAGATTGGTTTTGTAAGAGTGGTGATTCTGAAATATTCACTAGGGAAAAGAACATGCATTTAATGAGTATCTACTATGTGCCAGATCATCACAAGGGATTTCACACATATCATCCTTTTTTTTTTTCTTTGAGAGAAAAAGAAAGAAGAGAGAGAGCACATGCATGTAAGCAGGGGGCGGGGCAGAGGGAGAGAGAGAATCATAAGCTGGTGCCATACCCAGTACAAGCCCAACATGGGGCTTAATCTTGCAACCCTGAGATCATGACCTGAACCAAAATCAAGAGGTGGATGCCCAACTGACTGAGCTACCCAGGTGCCCCATATCATCCCATTTTAAGGAATGTTTTATTGTCCACACTTTACTGATGAAGACATTACTCTTAGGGACACAAATACCTTGTGTTAGGACACAGTGAGTGAATGTCAAAGTGGAAACTTGAACCTAATTCTATTTGACTCCATGCTCTTTTTATTTCCCCACAGCATCTGTATTCTCTCATAAACTTGACAGGACTTGGGTCCTACACTATTATGAAACCCCCCTGGTTTCCTCCAAATCTTGCATCCTCCCCAAATGAAATCAAGACATTTTTAATGTTTGTTATTTCCCTACACACAGAGATAATGCAATTTTCCCTAAATTCCAATTTTCCTTACATTTAAATATAATCTCATGTATTTCTCTACCCAAATGTCAATTTTTTAAAAGATTTTATTTATTTTTTTGACAGACAGAGAACACAAGTGCGCAGAGGCAGGGGGTGGGAGCAGGCTCCTGCTGAACAGAAAGCCCAATGTGGGGCTCGATCCCAGGACCCTGCAATCATGACCTGAGCCGAAGGCAGAGGCTTTAATCCACTGAGCCACCCAGGTGCCCCCAAATGTCAATTATTTTAACATTTCTTCAAAAAACATATCCACCAATTGTTCAACTGCATCTATTCTTTTCATTCCCCAAAAGAAGGGCCTACAGTAAATATTCATCCTTTGATGATGAAGATGATAACTAGGACAATGACAACATTTTCAGTTTCCTCATTGTTCACAAACCTTGCAGATTTTCGGATATATAATACTCTGGAGCTAAGGCTGATAAACACAGTTCTCTAACAAGTTGAGGTTTCTCTCAGGTCAGGTATAACTAGCACTATTCAATATTTATGAAGCAGTGTTCCTCTTGTTGAGAATTTGCTCTGTTCCTTTGGTAAAAGATGTATTGAAACAGGACTTTGGGCAGCTGAGAGGAGAGCAGGCTCAGGTTTCATGCCTCCTAATTGGTTGGAGGTGAGTAAAGCCTTTATATAAGACTTCTGTGGTGCTCTGCTTGGTAGGTGCCTGTCCCACAATCTGCACAAGCTTAGATGAAAAGAATTTTCAGCATGGATGTTTGAATAGAATGTATAATTGATAGCACAGGTGGGTAAAAATCCCAACAGCTAGGATCTTACACCAGTGCAGCTCATGCCTGCTCTACCCACCTCACTAGCCTATTGTGAAAGCTGTTTATAGCAAAAATGCATTGTGTAAATGCAAGGCAGAGTGATCAGCCTAACTCAATCCTTGGGTCTTAGCATCCAGCCATGATCTCATGCATAGTTCCAACCCCTCTCCCTTCTCTTATATCCTACTCGTTCTTAGTTCTGGCTCTCGCTTAGCTTTTGTCTCCAACCCTAAATTCTAACCCAAGGCTGTGTGTGTGTGTGGGTGTGGGTGTACAGGCTTATGCTAAGTGAAATAAGTCAGAGAAAGATGAATACCACATGATCTCACTTATATGTAGAATCTAAACACACAACTAATGCACACACATGCATACAACACACATACATGTGTATATTCACATACATAGACACACTCAGATACTTTGTAAGTACATGTTTGTTTATTCACTAGATAAGTCATTCATTTATCATCATTTATTAAACCCCTACCACGTGCCAAAATGTTAAATGGTAAGGACGTAAGTATTAATAAAATAAAAGAACCAGAGTCCTTAAATATACCCCTTCCAAGCAACTTTCATTTATTTTAAGATTTTATTTATTTATTTGACAGACAGAGATCACAAGTAGGCAGAGAGGCAGGCAGAGAGAGACGAGGAAGAGGTTCCCTGCTGAGCAAAGAGCCTGATGAGGGGCTCGATCCCAGGACCCTGAAATCATGACCTGATCCGAAGACAGAGGCTTTAACCCACTGAGTCACCCAGGTACCCCCAAGCAACTTTCATTTAAAGGCAGTGGTTTTTTTGAACATTCTGCAAACAAAAGTATCTGAATTAGTCATTTATCATGACAAAAAAGTGAAAATGGAGTCCAGATCCCTGCTCATGCCCAGCTGATCCTCAATCAGATCCTACAAGAGCCCTTTAGTATGACTGATCCCTCCGCAACTATACCTAGCTCCACTCCCACTTCATCACTTCTTCAAGACCCCTGAGACAGACAAATGGTGCTATAAGTTTTTGACCGAGAAAATAAAGGAACAAACAAATAGAGAACCATAAAATTTTCCAACATTTCCTGCATAGATTACTCATGCCCACAAGTGCAACAGCAACCACCTGGGACCCACAATGTGCTAATCAAACACATACAAAGTGCTTTACAACCATTATCTCACACAATCCTTAACCACCTTTGACAGTAGCATCTTACCATCCTCATCTTATAGATAAGAAAATGGATCCCGTGAGGTAGAATAACTTGCTTCGGGTCCCACGGGGAGTGCATGTGGAGCCTGAGCTTAAACCCAAGATGTTGGACTCTTCTACTGCCATGGATATGACAGAGGTGAAGTAAACAATATGATATAGTATAAGATCACTAGACAGATCTTGAACACAATTTCTGGAAAGATAATTCCAGAACACAATTACTGGAAAGATAAACTTGGGCAAATTATTTTGTTCTCCTGAACCTCAGTTCCTAATGTTAAAAAAATAGAAAAACAAAAACAAAAACAAATTTCCATGTTCATTCTGAAGATCACTTGAGATAATACTTGTGAGGCTTACTGACTGTAGAGTCCTTGTCTTTTCATCCTTATGTTCCTAACAACACTAGCATTAGTGCCAGGCAAGCATTTGGACAAATATTTAAAAAGTAACACCACACTGCTTAGCACAGTGCCAGGCGCATGGGATAGGCTCACTAAATAATCTCTCCTCTCATCTGTAGAACTTCCTTACAGGAACACATTTTAGAGTCACCTGTTTTTTTTGTTTGTTTGTTTGTTTTGTTTTGTTTTAAGATTTTATTTACTTATTTGAGAGAGAGAGAGCAAGCACAGGCAGGGGGAAGGTGTAGGAAGGGCAGAGAGAGAGGGAGAAGCGGACTCCCCACTGAGCAGGAAGCCTGATGCGGAGACTGATCCCAGGACTCTGAGATCATGACCTGAGCTAAAGGCAGAAGCTTCACTGACTGAGCCACCCAGGTGCCCCTAGAGTCATCTGTTTTAAAATTTCTTATAATATGGTGAAAAAGTTAATAGCAATAATATTAAAAAGTTGAAAGACTGTGGGAAAGATGGCCAAGGATTCTTTTATTTCTTTCTTTAATGCTAGTTTTGCAAAGCAAAATAATCTAGCAGTTGGTAATTTACTTCTCCCCAAGCGCAAGGGGGTTAAAAAATGATCTACTTCAACTAAAATTGCCTTCTCACGTTCTCACCTTTTTTTTTTGTTAAATATTTTATTTATTTATTTGACAGAGGGAGAGAGAGATCACAAGTAGCCAGAGAGACAGGCAGAGAGAGAGGGGGAAGCAGGCTCCCCACTGAGCAGAGAGCCCATGCAGGGCTTGATTTCAGGACCCTGAGATCATGACCCAAGCCGAAGGGAGAGGCTTAGCCCACTAAGCCACCAAGGTGCCCTCAAGTTCTCATCTTTAATAATACCATAAGGCTACCTTGGAATAGTTAGAGAGACTCATTATATTTTATCCCTTATCTTCTAAATAGTCTCTATAGTAAACTGCACCGATTCCCATAATAATGTGCCACAAGACTCTAAAAAACATCTCAGGACCACTTCATAGCTGAAAGTCAAATCTCTAATTATCATTCACAACCAAATAATTTCAGGATCTCATAAAATACAACTTTTCTGAAAGCCTTTAAGTATTGCTGTGCAATAATGCACCACTGACATATTTAAAGGACGTGTCTATGGTAACATACGCCTATTATTGGAAACCTTGAACACCCATGGTAATTCTTGAGAATTCAGTCACAGAATCAAATTGGAGGGAAAAATATCTGTACTATATTGTGATTTAAGAATAAAGACAAGCAGATCTGCCCTCTCACATTAAGCATTTTGCTCAAGGTCACATCAGTCAAATCTGCAAGGGACTAAAGCTCTTAGAATAACGTGTTAGCCCACTCTAGAGCCTGCTTCAATAAGGCATCAGCAGAGGAACTCCAATGCCATTATTCATTAGCTCTTCCAGAGACAACTTAAATTATTATGTTAATCCTCTTTGCACTTAGATTAAAAGCACATTTCTAGTGAAAATAGAAAATGTGAATTTTAAGAAAGACAGAATAGCTATACTTAACAGCTTAATTTCAGGATCACCTTGGAGATGTATGTTCAGATGATTCAGGTGAAGGCACACTGAACACAGATCTACACTTAACGCAGTTTATAGCACATAAGTGCTCAAAGACATCTCTTGTCATCCCCATGGTCACCATCATACTTGCATCTAAACTGCTTACTTTCAGGTAACTGAATATCAGCAAGTATCTGAACCGGAAGGAACCTCAAATTTCACCTAGCATAGGCCCCTGACTTTGCAGAAGGGAAACAGGAAGATGTCTTGGTGAAGGTCAACAGTAAGTTAATAGAAAATTTAAAAACCAAGACCATTGTTCTTCTCACATCTCTAAGCGGCATTAATTAAAATATATCAATTGTGCAAGAACCATGTTTCCATTGAATTGAGCTAACTGTAACTGTACCAATCAAACCTTTCTGGAATCACTGATAATAGAAAACTTGGCTATGAAAATGAAGAAAAATTAAGAAACCCAGATTCTTTTACTAATTTATAATCCAAAATAAAAAGTTCAGTTTATTATGTGTTTGTTCATTTTCCTCCCTCTGCTATCAGAAAGAAAACCAGAAAAGTATGTGATTGAAATTCATCTTTGAGACCTCTTTGGTTTGCCCACTAAAATAAAATTCATATACATATTAAGAACAATTTCTAAATATCTCAACTCTGGCAACCACTTTGAATTTCTTCTTCTAAGGGGTAGTAGTACTTAGGTTAACTGATTTTTGAAGTGTTTTTTTCCTTCTATTCCTAAGTAATGTGCATTACCAACACTAAATTTTAAGTAGTAAATGTATTGATGATTATGAAAAATGTAATTTAATATAGGCACTATCACTGGGTCTATTTCCATTTGTTATCTATTCTAAGCCCCCAAAATATTTATTTCCAACTACTCCCTGAAGTAGAGACCCCAAACATGCTTTCCTTTTCTCCATGTGGAGCAAGTGAAAGACAACATTCCTTTTGCCATATTGTAGTGTATTCAAGATGTTTTCTTCATTCAACAGTCACTCATTGGATATGAAATGTACAGGTACTGACTTAGGAATTTACATGTATTGTTATTGCACTTAGTCACTGAATATTTCATATGAGTAAGACTATACCAATTTTGCAGATGTGAAATGGAGGCCTGGGTTAACAGTCAAAGGATATAAAAGTCTACTCTAAATCTTTCAGATTTAAAAACTAATGTATACATAGGCATTTAAACCACAAAATAAATATAACCCAATGTATCAAAAATAGATATATGAACAAAGTATTATGAAAACACACACACACACACCACCAACAACAACAACCATTGCAGTGTGATTAATTCCCTAAGGGACCATCAGAAAATTATTTTTATACTCTTGTCCTCGGTTGGCACAAACAATTTATGATAATTTTTGGAAGGAAACTGAGGTGTATATTTTGCTATTATTTATACAGTAAAACTGGAACACTCTGTTCATCACGTAAATATATCATAAGATGCCTAAACCTTTCATGATATTATAGGGGTACGCCCACTACAGTTGGGCAAACTCTTGAAGTTTTTCCAGTACTACATCTTGAATCACAGCTTCTTGGGGAAAATGGTAAGCCCAATTTTATTCACACAGTAGTAAATGAATTCAAGTGGGGCCCAGGGTCAGATTTCTGCACCCATCAAATTTTTTGTTCATTTTTCAGTCCACATTTTTAAACTTTAGAAAAACTTCTCATACTGTTTAACTACTCACACTACATGTCATCACACGATTATTGTAAGACTATGTGAGAAATCTTAAATACACAAATACAATCACATTATCATTGCTCCCCTGCCTCTGCTATCCAGAAAATTACATCTCCTTTAACTCCCCACCTCAAATTTTAGGTCTCAGCAACACTGAAATACTATATGCTATTCCAGGCTTCTGTGTTCACATGTGTCTAGATGTCCTCTGAGGATTTGCCTATTGTTACCTATCTTCCAAGTCTCAGTTGCTACTTCAAGTCTCACCATTTTTCAAATATCAAATGCCATCTCTTCCATGAAGGCTTCCTTTCTTCCCTTGAAAGATTTAAATTGATACCCTCCAATGTTCCCACAGGAAACTGCTAGCATAGCAATTTTATGACATCTACCATATATTTTTTTGTTTTCCTCAGTCCACTGTGAGCTTACTGAGGGTAGGGATTGTGTCCTTTCAGCTTGTAATGGGACTTGCTAGTGCTGTTCTTGATATATAGTAATTATTCAAAAACAATGTTTGTTGAATTAACATGAAATTCGAGGTAGGTAAGAGGTGTAGTGGATTTGTTTTCCTTTTTTTAAGGATTTCATTTATTTATTTATTTATTTATTTATTTGAGAGAGAGTGCAGTGTGGAGGGGCAGAGGGAGAGACAGAGAGACAGAAGCAGACTCCCTGCTGAGCAGGAAGCCCAGTGCAGGGCTGGATCCCAGGACCCAGAGATCATTACCTGAGCCAAAGGCAGATGCTTAACCAACTGAGACACCCAGGTGCTCCAAGGAGTTGTTTTCTTGTGGTAAGAAGTGCCATCACAGAGAAAGAGATAAAATATCCTTATTAAAGTAAAGGACAAGGAGAGCCTTGGTGAACACCAACTACAGTGTTTGGAGGCAGATATGTGTGCCGGGCTTAGCAGACACAGTTCAGAGGCATGCTAGTATTGTGGATGAGGGGTTGTTAGAACTGAAGGAATATATAAGACTATATAATTTGGAACTTCTCCATTTTGTTCATCCATTAATTTCTGTTTCTCCATAGTGATCAGCAACAAAACCTTAAAGGGCCTATAGAATGTGAGGAGCAGGGAAACTGAGTTCCATTCCTCACCCAGCCTTGTAATAGATACATTTGAAATACTAAAAGTAGTCTTTCCAGTTACTAAAGGTGAGAAAATATACTAAGAGCCTTGGATCTATAGCAAAAGAAAATAAGAGAGCATTAGGAGTTTGGTGCCTAGGAGAGGACCTCTTGTTTAGAAATTGGAAATAGGGCACCTGGGTGGCTCAGTGGGTTAAAGCCTCTGCCTTCAGCTCAGGTCATGATCTCAGGGTCCTGGGATGGAGTCCCGCACTGGGTTCTCTGCTCAGCAGGGAGCCTGATTCCTCATTTCTCTCTCTCTGCCTGCCTCTCTCTACCTACCTGTGATCTCTGTCTGTCAAATAAACAAATAAAATCTTAAAAAAATAAAAATTGGAAAGGATCATGGGAGATTTCCTATTCTCTCTCCCATCTCCAGTTAACCTGTCTCAGGAAAGACATGAGTCTTACGGATAAGGCAGACTTCATTTCAAATTCACTTAGCTTTCATAAAATGTTTGTGCACTAGTAATATGGGATAATATATATTTCTTTGCAAGATTGTGGGAAAGAAATACTAGTTCATTCACTCAATTTAAGTAACTAGACACATTTATTGATGAGGCATATAATAGGTATATGTTGTAAACTATCTGGAAGCAATAATAAAATTTACACTTTTTTCATCATAATTAGCTTAACTGAAAAAGAAATATGTACATAATATATATTCTACAGCATACACATTAGTAACAAGCCCCATTACATAATCTGATTAAAAACCCAGTAGCTTAACTTTATTCTCGCTGTCTCTCTCACATGATGTGCTTCCTGAAGAATTGGAAGCAGAACACTAGGACTTAGGGGACCTTAGTTTGAAACCATGCAATACAAAAAGTAACAGGTAGTTATTATTTCTGAGGAAGGAGTAATATGATTTAAGTGGTTCTTTCAAGTGATTAGCTAGAAAGTGTTCTGAAGGAAGGATTAGAAGATAAATCTATTGGTGATATGAAGACCATCTGGAAGGCTATGGTATACTATGGAATGTGAAGAGGAGGGATGCCACTGGGAATTGAGATGAAGACATTTTTAGAGAGGTAGGTTTAGTGACAGATATTATATAAATTAGTTACAATTTTATTCTGAACCAAAAATTGAGATCATACATGGTCCTTCTACAAATGTCTATGCCACATGTAAACGGACAGGAAATCAGAAATTAGAAAGAACATCACATTTTTGACATTTCTGAGACTTTCTATGATACATGGAAAAGCAGGGCAGCATTTTAAACATTCTAAAAATCTGGGGCAGAGAATCATCAAAGACACAGAGGATAAAAGTGAAACTGAGGTTTCTAGCTTGGGAGACTGGAAACTCAGTAGTTCAACTGAGAGTAATAGAGAAATAGAAGAAGGTAATGGGTTGCTTTCTATTGGTCTTGGGTATGATAAATTTGAGGGGATGGCAGGATCTCCTGACCAAAAATGCCCATAAGCAACTATAACTACAAAATTGAAAAAAAAAAACACAAGAAAAAAATCCTTTTAAATGACTTCCAAAGGAATCAACGTACCAAAAACAAATTACTCATAATTCCAGCTCAATATTTTTAAGAAAGCAAGAAATCTTTTTTTTTTTTTTACTGTGGTAGAGAAATTGCAAAATCTTGTACTGCACCTTTCTTTATAAGGAATAAGGCAACTATGGGGAACACATCATTAAAAAACAAGGATTGGAAAGGTCACTTCATAAATGAAATATGTTGTTTGCCAGTGAAAAATTACTTACAAAGGAATGGACGATCCACAAGTCCTGAAAAGGTCAAAAAGACTGTCAAGATGGCCCTGGTAGAAGAGACTAAAAAATAAACATAAAATGAATGAAAGCAGCTCTCTGGGGCAAGTAATGGCAAATATATTTAAGCAGGAAACTCATCAAGAGAATCTTTTTCCTTATAGCAAGAGAATGTGATTGATAGAAGATGTGTTGCTGTAACATGGTTTAATTCTATTTTGTTTCATAGAAGAGATGAACAAAATTGCACCTTTATTTTAGTATTTCTTTACTATTTCTATTTTTTTTTAAGATTTTATTTATCTATTTGACAGAAAGAGAGAGAGAGAGAAAGAGAGAGAGCTAGAGCAGGAATACAAGAAGGGGGAGTGGGAGAGGGAGAAGCAGGCTTCCCACCACTGTGGGGCTCCATCCCAGGACCCTGGGATCATTACCTGAGCCAAAGGCAGATGCTTAATGACTGAGACACCCAGGCGCCCCTTCTGATTTTTGATGTGATTAAATGGCTGCTTTAATAAATCTTACTTGCAGAATGTATATACCTGCAATAGTTAAGACCTTAAAAGTGAGGAATCAGACCATTTTGGCTTCCTTCCAATATTAGATTTTCATGATTGGAAAACCCTCAAAGCAATCCTCATAGACTAAAAATTACACAACTTGGAAAAATCACCATTTCATTTCTGCAATCATCAAACTCATTGTTTCAAGTAGACAACATACAAACTAAACAGCCATATTAAATTTTTTAACTTAATTTAAATTTTTAAATGATATTTTCTGAGAACACATACTTTTAAAGGGTGCTATTCTTCAGAATAAGCAATCTGCATTCCAGTGGAATAGTCTAGGAAAGCCAGTGAATAAGAACAAGAATGATTCTAAAAATCATCAAAGAAGCAACTTTTAGGCAATTACATTAAAGAATTAAGAAAACACATACATAAATATTTTTATGAACAGAAGTTCATAATAGCAAAATATAATAGCAAAATATAAATATAATAGCAAAATATAAATATTCCAAATACCATCAAAAGAGAACTAATGAAAATACTCATAGGATACCTATGTAGTTGATTACAAATGCAGCCATTAAAATCATGGTTTTGGAAAAAACTATAGAGGACAATAGTCATAATATCTGAAGTGTGTAATACTATATTTGACATAATGAATATTTTGTAAAGAATATTCCTGTATGCATGTGTGTCAATGTGTGCAATAAAGAAGATGGGAAGTGTATATATCAACGTAATAACAGAGATAATAGGGGTTTATTTCTGTGGGATGAAATGGTTCTTAATTTAGGGGGTCAGTTCCCCCTCTGAAAGAATGATGAAAGCTTTGAACTCTTGCAAAGCCAATATATCTAAAATTTGCCTAAAGAGTCAAGGTCTTTATGGATTCTCTGGAGTCTGTTCATGAACTCTAACATGGGCCTCTGGGGAGAAGAGTATATTTTTTAAAGATTTTATTTGTTTCTTTGACAGAGAGATAGAGAGAGAGCAAAAGTAGGCAGAGCAGCCTGCAGAGGGAGAGGGAGAAGCAGGCTCTCCACTGAGCAGGGAGCCCAATGTGGGGCTCAATCCCAGCACCCTGGGATCATGACCTGAGCCGAAGGCAGACACTTAACTGACTGAGGCCCCCAGGTGCCCCCTGGGGGTAAGAGTATTATGAAGATACTTATTTTAGTTTCTGTACTTCTGTCCATTAAAAACAATTCAATTGGAATATATTTTGTTGTCAGAAATCAACCCCAAATCTAGTTTATTTAACATTTTATAAATGTCAAAATGCTTGGAAGTAATTTTCCCAGCTATTTCTTAGTGCAAGCTAGCAAGTTATTGTATCTCTGTTTTATATGTGGGGAAATTAAGGCAGAGAGCAATTTTCTGATTTGTTCAAGGCCTCCCAACATGTTAGTGGCTGAACTGAGATTGCAAAACACTGCTTTCTAGGCTCTGATTAGCCTACAGAGATGTAATAACTATCAAATGTTATAATTTTAAATGTAATTCAACATTTCCAAAAACATTTCTTATCTTTAATCTTTAGTTCTTTCGGAAAAATAGTCCTCTGCTGGAGCAAGTCTTTGTTATGTGTGTAGAGCAGCTTATATACAATAATTGCTTCAGTTGAAAGCCTCCCTATTTAAAGCTTAGAAATCAAAAACTCAAAGGAAACTTTATTCTTCACTTGCAAAAGAAGTGCTGAACTGTCTTTTGCTGCTGTTGTTCTGATTTAGAACAAACCAGATTACCCATAACACAATAATAGAATTTTTGATATTCTATTAAAGTAAAAATTATTAAAGATTTTTAAATGATTTTTAATTTATTTAAGATTTCTTAGGCAGCACCACCAGAAAAGAATTGGGATTCAGTCCCCTTCGCTACTTCATCCTCTGATCCAATATCTCAAGTGGACACTCAAGCACAGCCTCCAGCCAGGGCCACGGAAGTCTCAGGGAAGGGGCTAGGGCTGCTCCATCTGCTACTAATTTCTGCTTCTAAATACCAAATTCTGGCTTACCTTCTCACCGAAACCTGAGAGACCCAAATTTTCTTCTTTTTATCCTCCAGTGCTTTATATGAGAAATGTATTGGAAGGAAATCCAGAGAAAAAATCTCTTTTTGAAAATCTCTACCAATTACAAAAGCTTCAAGAATTTGAAACTCCATGGGGGAATTCACTTTATTTCTCTTTGTTCTCTAAGGAACACAGAGGAAACTGTCATCTCAGAAAATATCTTTTTATTTTTCCTTGAGAGTCTAGAAAAATCAGCTGTCTGTGAAAGAATACAATCTATGTCGTGCTGAAAAATTATATTTAATCAGATTCAAATGTACCAAGAAGAAATATGTCTTCTTTCCATTCCCTCTAGCCAATACTAGGCATAATTGTAAAGCACTTGAAGACAAATCTCACTAGTTCTTCTTTCAGAGCTTTCCCCATCCCATCTGGACACTCCCTCAACTCCTTTCTCTTTGCGTTTTACGGGAAAGACCAATTCTCTCCAGATGATCAAGGATTTCATCTGCCTTTCATACTTTCACTCATTCAACCAATGTTTATTGAGAGCTTCCTATGTGACAGATACTCAGATAGGAAAAATCTAACTTCCCTAAAATATTCCTTTGTCAATATGTACATTTCTTTTTCAAATAAATGCTTTAGGGAAAAGAGGGTATTTAGGAAAATAATAATTACCAATGGTGCTAAATTAACCATAGGAGGGAAACATATTTAAGAATGTGGAATGGAGACCTTCCAAGCTCTCAGGAGAAATCCACTAACTCTGCCATAAAGTAAACCATTTTCAAGATTTATTGAATATCTAAGATTTATGGAAATTTCAATTCACTAGATTTTAAATTCTTTGGCATTGGAAAAAGCTTTACTTTTAGGTGACTAACTGTCAGAGTATCTGATGCTACTGTGGATCTAGACCCTGAAAGATGAACTGACGTTAAATTGAAGGCCCTTCTGCCTTTATACGACATACAAAGAGGCATTATTTGTGAGATTTTTAATGTTTCTTCTCAATGTTTGCCATTTTTCACATACAATAACACATGTTGTGAAAACTTGCCCTTCAGTGACTTTAAAAGGAGAAACAATCAACAAAAGCACACAGATAGGAAAGTTTCATATATGCTTAGCAAATAGTAAGCAATCAAGTTAAGACATAACATTTCTCATAAAAATATATAAAGATGGAAAAGTGGGATGATGCATTAAAAATCTGCTTTAACATTTACATGGCACTCATGAATCCACTGTTTGTTATGATAATAAAAGTTGAGATTAGATTTTATGCTGTTAAGATAAAAATTATTCTGGAAAAATAAGAATTCTAGAACCAGAAGCTTATGGAAGGTAAGAGAAAATGGGCTCTTTGCCCCTCAATTTCAATCTCAGGCAGGTGAGATTTTCAAATGTCAAAGTAGATTTATTTGTGGAAAGATAAAAATAAAAATTAGAATAATTCCTGAATGATTTTTCTTCAATGTATTAGTTAGTTTAAAACAGTAATTCTTTAATGGCATGAAAAGCCAGTGAATGGGCCACATGAAACACAGAACCTAATGTACTTGTGAGAATAAACCATATCCCTAGGTGACTTTGTCTATGGCCTTTTATAATTTATCTGGATGTATAGCTAGGTAAATGATGCGAGGAACAGATCTCATATCATCTTTAAGAGACCTTTTATGTTCCTTTTATCAAGTGCCAGAGTATGTTAGTGGCTTCCTTCCAGCCAAAGTCAAAGGGCTTCTTGTCTTCTATTTATTATTCTAAAATTGTTTTATGTATTTTTTCTATGATAAGAAATGCAGTGAAGGAAACATTCTGGTATATTGCCAGTTGACAACTTTATTATTCCAACCTTAGAAAGGTACCCAAAAGACTTAAAATATAAATATATTATTGATTTTTATAAATAGCAGCAATAGTCTTGCAAATTTTCTAAATTTTAGTCAATGTTAAGATCTAAGCCTAATCCTTTGCAGATAAGTGAAGGTAGCTTCACTTTTAGAACATTCATCTGTCACTTCACATCCACTCCTCTGTTCGGATTTCCCAACCAGTCCATAAGAACTCCAAGCTTCAAACCTTTCTCATTCTTCCCTATCCCCATTAAAACGTACCTATGTACTAAACACTGTTGGTTTCTTATCCATCACTTGTGCCTCCTGCTTTGTTTTTAACAGAATACTATTTTTGTTCTAGCATCCAACTGCCTTTGAAGTAACTCAGGATAAATTGACCCCACTCACTTCAAGGGTGTATGCTGATTAGTCTAAGCCTATTGGCAAATGACATTTCCCTGGTAACAGTGGTTATGCTGAGAATGGACAGGGGATCTAAGATGATTCAATCATCCTAAAGAGGTGGCTTTCCCTCTCTTTATCACTCTCTTTCCCACTAAATGTGGACAAAGCAACATTTTGACTGACGCTGCAGGCAGCAATCTGGGGACCAAGGGGGAGCCAGCCTGAGGCAGTAGATCAATGCATACAGAAGGCAAAAGGAAGAGATAGTAAGTCATCCTTCATAAGTCCTTCGAGCTTCTGACTCATCCAGTGCAGGGATACAACCTACCTCTGGACCTCCTGTATTTGAGCTAAAGATTTTTATTGTTTATGAAGCCAATGTGAGTTGAGCTTTCTTTTTTTTTTTTTTAACTTTATTTAAGCTTTATTTAAACATATAATGTAACCCCACCACCCTCTCCCAACCCCTCTTCCCCCCACCCCCCTCAGTTTGTTTTATGACATTAAGAGTCTCTTTTGGTTTTTCTCCCTCCCGATCCCATCTTCTTTCATTTTTACTTTTCCTACCACCTTAACTCCCACCCCCGTTGCATCTCCACTTCCTCATATCAGGGAGATCATGTGGTAGTTCTCTTTCTCCAGTTGACTTATTTCGCTAAGCATAATACGCTCTAGTTCCATCCATGAGTTGAGCTTTCTATTGCAAAAAGCTTCCTAACTGATACACTTAATGCTCTGTCTCCTTAGAAATCTTGATATTTGTTAATTCATGTTAATTCGGATCTTTTTATTCTAGTTTAAATGATGAAACACTCAAAATATATTTAATGTTAGCAGAGATATTTTAGAACATTAAACACAGTGTGTGATTTTTTAACCTCTAATAAACGTATCACAGACCAATTCTCAATTTAAAATAAAAAGAATAAAGCAAGAGTCAGCAAACTTTTTCCATAAAAGACAAGACTGCAAGAATTTTTGACTTTGTGCACCATATGGTCTCTATGCAGCTGAGCCTTTGTAATCTGCTATTTCAGTGTGAAAATAAACAAATGGTTATAGCTGCATTCCAGTAAAACTTTATTAACAAAAGAGGTAGCCAGGTTTGGGATTTGACCCTGTGGATGTAGTTTACAGACCATTTGGAATAAAACAAAAACTCTCCTACCTGAGGTAAAATGTTCACTTAATGGCAAGAACTGTCATATTTCTGTGCCATCTTCTTTATATACCCTTATGTGTGTACTTTTATAACCTATAATCGATAATAATTCCACTCTTTCTTTTCTTTGCCTTTGGTTTTGTTTGGCTGAACAGTGCTAAAAGGTCAAACATCTGTGGGCTAATATATGTTTGCTGCCCATCCACTGCCCTTAGTGCTTTATAAACTGGAACTCCACTTCTTTCTTTTTT
>ML100922.1:139348-177661 GCA_003697995.1 Taxidea taxus jeffersonii | reverse complement strand
CTGCCTGCCACTCTGCCTGTGCTCGCTCCTGCTCTCTGTATGACATAAATAAATAAAATCTTTAAAAAAAAAAAAAAAAAGATGTTGTATCAGAGGTTACCTCCCCACATCCTATATAATGTATATCTTCTCTAACTATGGAAGTGCTCACTGGCTAAATAAACTTTAGGTTTATTGACAAGAGTTTCTGTTTTTCATTTAAAACAAACATCTATGCCTGATTGTCTTTGGGTAAAAAAAATAAATCCCAGAGAAACTTAGATCACTGAGAATACACAAGTTCTCTCTGTCATCAGACTCTCCCCCAGCACCTTGTTCTCATAAAAGTATTTAAATGATTTTGGTAATTTCAAATGGATGGATTTTGGGCTTTCCTGAACATGGGAAAAGATCATGGACAGACGACTCTTCTTGATTCCACCACATGGTTCTCTCAGTACTATAAACTAATCTCTTACTGTTAATATAGAATATGTATTGGTTCCAAAAATCTGCAGTGAAATGTGGTAGTATTAAACTGATCTTTGTTTCCCAAGATACAAATAATACAAAGCAGCAGCAGTAAGCAATCTTAGTTGAACACTCATTTATTTGAGCATCTATAAGAAACAATGGGGTCCAGAAACTGTGCCTGACTTTAAAAACTTCCAGTTGTCCTCTAAAATCTATTCTTCCTTCTTCCATAGTAATAGGTCTCCTAATTCTGAACTGGCACATGGTCACTCAAACAAAATCTCAAATTCAAAACTTCCCTTTCAAAATGAGATGGCTCTTGAACTGTTCTGGCCAATAAGTTGGAAGAACAAACATAATGTGGCAAAGTCTAAGCAGCTAACTTCAAAGACCTGCGGTATATATACTTTGGTCCTTCTTCTCCACCCCTGTTCCTTTCAAACTGAAATACAATTGTGATGACTGATACTAAGCGATCATCTTGAACCATAAAATGCTCTCAAGAACTGAAGCAAAAAACATGACAGTAGAAGTCAATGCTCATGACAATTAGCATAACAGTTCCAGATATCCTGGGTGGAAATCCTTGGAAAGTAATGCTGTGTTATATAAAATTATAGGACTAGTTGGAGGACTCAAGATGGCGGAGAAGTAGCAGGCCGAAACAACATCAGGTAGCAGGAGATCAGCTAGATAGCTTATCAAACCATTGCGAACACCTACAAACCCAACAGAAGATCGAAGAGAAGAAGAGCAACAATTCTAAAAACAGAAAATCGACCACTTTCTAAAAGGTAGGACCAGTGGAGAAGTGAATCCAAAGAGATGGGAAGATAGACCGTGGGGGGAGGGGCCGGCTCCTGGCAAGCGGTGGAACAACAGAGCACAAAATCAGGACTTTTAAAAGTCTGCTCCACTGAGGGACATCGCTCCAGAGGCTAAACCGGGGTGAAGCCCACGTGGGGTCAGCGTGGCCCAGATCCTGTGGGGTCACAGAAGGATCAGGGGTGTCTGAGTGTCACAGAGCATGCAGGTATTAGAGCGGGGAAGCCAGCTACAGAGACAGAGCCAAGGAGTGAGCTCTTAACTCGGGGTTACCTTGAGCCATAACCCATGGCACAGGCCGGTGCTCTGTGAGTAGGGTCCCCACAAGATCCAGGGAGACACCCCCTAGAAGAACTCAGGGGTCTGCAGGGCTTGGGGACTCCAGATGGAGCTGTGTGCCAGAGACAGAGACACTTGGTCACAGGCTGGGTGAGCTCGGAGCATGACCGGAGGACAGGGAGACAGGAGTGATCGAGTGCTTTTCTCTGAGGGCACACTGAGGAGTGGGGCCCCAAGCTCTCAGCAACTCCAGGCTGGAGATTAGGAGGCCGCCATTTTCCTTCCCATCCTCCAGAACTCTACAGAAAACGTTCAGGGAACAAAAGCTCCCAAATGCTAACCCGAGTGGATTACTTAGCCTGGCCCCGGGTAAGGGCACTGCAATTCTGCCTGGGGCAAAGACACTTTAGAATCACTCTAACAGGTCTCTCCCCCAGAAGATCAGGAAGAAATCCAGCCATGACCAAGTTCACTTACCAAAGGAGAACAGCGGAATTCCAGAGGAGAGGAAAGCAAAGCATGGAATTCATGGCTTTCTCCCCATGATTCTTTAGTCTTGCAGTTATTAATTATTTTTAATTTTATTTTTTTTCTTCTGCTTAATTTTTTTAACTTTTACCCCTTCCTCTTTGAACATTTTTTAACTAGTTTATCTTAACAATAGCTTTCATAAAAAATAATAACCTTTTTTGAAACTTCACTCTTATAGTCATATTTTATCCTTCATTGTATCTAACTTTATTTTTTATGTACACATGGGGTTTTTTCTTCTAAAAAATGTGGGGTGCAGCTTCTTCAAATAGATCAAAATATACCTTAAATCTAGCTCCAGGCTTGTTCTAGTCTCCAGCCCAAGCAAATTCTCTCCACTTTCTTTTCTTTATTCTCCCAACCAACTAACTTTACCAACTCCTTTTTTAAAAATTAAAAAAAAAATGTTTTTTCATCTTTATAGGCATATTCCATCCCTTTATTGTGTTTACCCTTATATGTATTTTTCATTCTTTAAAATTTTGGGAGGTAGTTTCTTCTAAGAGACCAAAATATTCCCAAAATTAAGTGGGTGACCCTGTTCTAGTCACCAGTCTAATATATATTTTTTTTCTTTTTTATATTTTCTCTTTGTTTTCTATTTTTAATTTTTTTTCTCTGAATTTTTTTTAAGATTTTATTTATTTATTTGACAGACAGAGATCACAAGTAGGCAGAGAGGCAGGCAGAGAGAGAGAGGGAAAAGCAGGCTCCCTGCTGAGCAGAGAGCCCAATGTAGGGCTCGATCCCAGGACCCTGGTATCATGACCTGAGCCAAAGGCAGAGGCTTTAACCCACTGAGCCACCCAGGCACCCCTCTCTGAACTTCTTTTTATTCTCTTTCTACCTCCCACGATTTGGGATACCTTCTGATTTGGTTAAAGCACATTTTCCTGGGGTCTTTGCCACCCTTTTAGTATTTTATTTGCTCCTTCATATATTCTTATCTGGACAAAATGACAAAGTGGAAAAACTCACCACAAAAAAAAAGAACAAGAAGCAGTACCAAAGGCTAGGGACCTAGTCAATATGGACATTGGTAATATCTCAGATGTAGAGTTCAGAATGATGATTCTCAAGGTTCTAGCCGGGCTAGAAAAAGGCATGGAAGATATTAGAGAAACCATCTCTGGAGAGATAAAAGCCCTTGCTGGAGAAATAAAAGAACTAAAATCTAACCAAGTTGAAATCAAAAAATCTATTAACGAGGTGCAATCAAAAATGGAGGCTCTTACTGCTAGGATAAATGAGGCAGAAGAAAGAATTAGTGATATAGAAGACCAAATGACAGAGAATAAAGAAGCTGAGCAAAAGAGAGACAAACAAATACTGGACCACGAGGGGAGAATTCGAGAGATAAGTGACACCATAAGATGAAACAACATTAGAATAATTGAGATTCCAGAAGAGGAAGAGAGAGAAATAGGAGCAGAAGGTATATTGGAGAGAATTATTATAGAGAATTTCCCTAATATAGCAAAGGGAACAAGCATCAAAATCCAGGATGTGCAGAGAATCCCCCTCAAAATCAACATGAATAGGTCCACACGATGTCACCTAATAGTAAAATTTACAAGCCTTAGCGACAAAGAGAAAATCCTGAAAGCCGCCAAGGAAAAGAAGTCTGTAACATACAATGGTAAAAATATTAGATTGGCAGCAGACTTATCCACAGAGACTTGGCAGGCCAGAAAGAACTGGCATGATATATTCAGAGCACTAAACGAGAAAAACATGCAGCCAAGAATACTATATCCAGCTAGGCTATCTTTGAAAATAGGAGAGATAAAAAGCTTCCAGGACAAAAAAAAACTGAAAGAATTTGCAAACACCAAACCAGCTCTACAGGAAATATTGAAAGAGGTCTTCTAAGCAAAGAGAGACACTTAAAGTAGTAGATCAGAAAGGAACACAGACAATATACAGTAACAGTCACCTTACAGGCAAAACAATGGCACTAAATTCATCTCTCTCAATAGTTACCCTAAATGTAAATGGGCTAAATGCCCCAATCAAAAGACACAGGGTATCAGAATGGATAAATAAAAACAAAACCCATCAATATTCTGCCTACAAGAAACTAATTTTAGACCCGAAGATGCCTCCAGATTTAAAGTAAGGGGGTGGGGGCGCCTGGGTGGCTCAGTGGGTTAAGCCTCTGCCTTCGGCTCAGGACATGATTTCAGGGTCCTGGGATCAAGCCCCACATCAGGCTCTGTGCTCAGCAGGGAGCCTGCTTCCCCTGCTCTCTCTGTCTGCCTCTCTACCAACTTGTGATCTATCTCTGTCAAATAAATAAAATCTTTTTTAAAAAAATTTAAAAAAAAATAAAGTAAGGGGGTGGAAAACCATTTACCATGCTATGGACATCAAAAGAAACCTGGGGTGGCAATACTTAGATCAATTAGATTTTAAGCCAAAAACTATAATAAGAGATGAAGAAGGATACTATATCATACTCAAAGGGTCTGTCCAACAAGAAGATCTAACAATTTTAAATATCTATGCCCCTAACATGGGAGCAGCCAACTATATAAACCAATTAATAACAAAATCAAAGAAACACATCAACAATAATACAATAAGAGTAGGGGATTTTAACACTCCCCTCACTGAAATGGACAGATCATCCAAGCAAAAGATCAACAAGGAAATAAAGGCCTTAAATGACACACTGGATCAGATGGACATCACAGATATATTCAGAACATTCCATCCCAAAGTAACAGAATATACATTCTTCTCTAGTGCACATAGAACATTCTCCAGAATAGATCACATCCTGGGTCATAAATCAGGTCTCAACTGGTATCAAAAGATTGGGATCATTCCCTGCCTATTTTCAGACCACAATGCTCTGAAGCTAGAACTCAATCACAAGAGAAAATTTCGAAAGAACCCAAATACATGGAGACTCAACAGCATCCTTCTAAAGAATGAATGGATCAATCAGAAATGAAAGAAGAGTTAAAAAAATTCATGGAAATAAATGATAATGAAAACACAACGGTTCAAAATCTGTGGGACACAGCAAAGGCAGTACTGAGAGGAAAATATATAGCCATATAAGCCTTTCTCAAGAAACAAGAAAGGTCTCAAATATACAACCTAACCCTACACCTAAAGGAGCTGGAGAAAGAACAACAAAGAAAGCCTAAACCCAACAGGAGAATAGAAATAATAAAAATCAGAGCAGAAATCAATGAAAGAGAAACCAAAAACAAAACAAAAAAAAAAAAAAAACCACAATAGAACAAATCAACGAAACTAGGAGCTGGTTCTTTGAAAGATTTAGTAAGATTGATAAACCCCTGGCCAGACTTATCAAAAAGAAAAGAGAAAGGGCCCAAATAAATAAAATCATCAATGAAAGATGAGAGATTAAAACCAACACCAAAGAAATACAAACAATTATAAGAACATACTATGAGCAACTCTACGCCAACAAATTTGACAATCTGGAAGAAATGGATGCATTCCTAGAGACATATAAACTACCACAACTGAACCAGGAAGAAACAGAAAACCTGAACAGACCCATAACCAGTAAGGAGATTGAAACAGTCATCAAAAATCTCCAAACAAACAAAAGCCCAGGGCCAGACGGCTTCCCAGGGGAATTCTACCAAACATTTAAGAAGAATTAATTCCTATTCTCCTGAAACTGTTCCAAAAAATAGAAATGGAAGGAAAACTTCCAAACTCATTTTATGAGACCAGCATCACCTTGATCCCAAAACCAGACAAGGATAACATCAAAAAAGAAAATTATAGGGATGCCTGGGTGGCTCAGTTGGTTAAGTGGCTGCCTTCAGCTCAGGTCATGATCCTAGCATCCTGGGATCGAGTCCCACATCAGGCTCCTTGCTCGGCAGGGAGCCTGCTTCTCCCTCTGCCTCTGCCTGCCACTCTGTCTGCCTGTGCTCATTCACTCTCTCTCCCTCTCTCTCTGACAAATAAATAAATAAAATCTTTAAAAAAGAAAAAAAAAACTCTTAAAAAAAATTATAGACCAAGATCCTGGATGAACACAGATGTGAAAATTCGCACCAAAATCTAGCCAATAGGATCCAACAGTACATTAAAAGGATTATTCACCACGACCAAGTGGGATTTATTCCAGGGCAGCAGGGTTGGTTCAACATCCACAAATCAATCAATGTGATACAATACATTAACAAAAGAAAGAACAAGAACAATATGATCCTCTCAATAGATGCTGAAAAAGCATTTGACAAAGTACAGCATCCCTTCCTGATCAAAACTCTTCAAAGTGTAGGGATAGAGGGCACATAGCTCAATATTATCAAAGCCATCTATGAAAAACCCACCGTAAATATAATTTTCAATGGAGAAAAACTGAAAGCTTTTCCGCTAAGTTCAGGAACACAGCAGGGATGTCCATTATCACCACTGCTATTCAACATAGTACTAGAAGTCGTAGCCTCAGCAATCAGACAACAAAAATAAATTAAAGGCATCCAAATTGGCAAAGAAGAAGTCAAACTATCACTCTTTGCAGATGATATGATACTATATGTGGAAAACCCAAAAGACTCCACTCCAAAACTGCTAGAACTTGTACAGGAATTCAGTAAAGTGTCAGGATATAAAATCAATGCACAGAAATCAGTTGCATTTCTTTACACAAACAACAAGACAGAAGAAAGAGAAATTAAGGAGTCAATCCCATTTACAAATGCACCCAAAACCATAAGATACCTAGGAATAAACCTAACCAAAGAGGCAAAGAATCTATACTCAGAAAACTATAAAGTACTCATGAAAGAAATTGTGGAAGGCACAAAGAAATGGAAAAATGTTCCATGCTCCTGGATTGGAAGAACAAATATTGTGAAAATGTCTATGCTACCTAAAGCTATCTACACATTTAATGCAATGCCTATCAAAATCCCATCCAATTTTTTCAAAGAAATGGAACAAATAATCCTAAAATTTATATGGAACCAGAAAAGACCTCGAATAGCCAAAGGAATTTTGAAAAAGAAAACCAACATTGGTGGCATCACAATTCCAGACTTCAAGGTCTATTATTATAAAGCTGTCATCAAGACAGTATGGTACTGGCACAAAAACAGACACATAGATCAATGGAACAGAACAGAGAGCCCAGAAATAGACCCTCAACTCTATGGTCAACTGATAATCGAGAAAGTAGGAAAGAATGTCCAATGGAAAAAAGACAGCCTCTTCAACAAATGGTGTTGGGAAAATTGGACAGCCACATGCAGAAAAATGAAACTGGACCATTTCCTTACACCACACATGAAAATAGACTCAAAATGGATGAAGGACCTCAATGTGAGAAAGGAATCTATCAAAATCCTTGAGGAGAACACAGGCACCTCGAGGAGAACACAGGCAAGAAGTTGAGGCGACCTCAGCTGCAGCAACTTCTTCCTAGGAACAATGTCAAAGGTAAAGGAAGCAAGGGCAAAAATGAACTATTGGGACTTTGTCAAGATCAAAAGCTTTTGCACAGCAAAGGAAACAGTTAACAAAACCAAAAGACAACTGACAGAATGGGAGAAGATATTTGTAAACAACATATGAGTTAAAGGGCTAGTATCCAAAATCTATAAAGAGCTTAGCAGACTCAACACCCAAAGAACAAATAATCCAATCAAGCAACGGGCAGAGGACATGAACAGACATTTCAGCAAAGAAGACATCCAGATGGCCAACAGACACATGAAAAAATGCTCCACATCACTGGGCATCAGGGAAATACAAATCAAAACCACAATGAGATACCACCTCACACCAGTCAGAATGGCTAAAATGAACAAGTCAGGAAATGACAGATGCTGGCGAGGATGCAGAGAAAGGAGAACCCTCCTATACTGTTGGTGGGAATGCAAGAGGGTGCAACCACTCTGGAAAACAGCATGGAGGTTCCTCAAAAAGTTGAAAATAGAGCTACCCTATGACCCAGCAATTATACTCCTGGGTATTTATCCCAAAGATACAAACGTAGTGATCTGAAGTGGCACGTGCACCCGAATGTTTAAAGCAGCAATGTCCACAACAGCCAAACCATGGAAAGAACCTAGATGTCCATCAACAGATGAACAGATAAAGAAGAGGTGGTATATATATATATATACAGTGGAATACTATGCAGCCATCAAAAAATGAAATCTTGCCATTTGCAACGATGTGGTTGGAACTAGAGGGTATTATGCTTAGCAAAATAAGTCAATTGGAGAAAGACAACTATCATATGATCTCCCTCATATGAGGAAGTGGAGATGCAATGTGGGAGTCTGGGGGGTAGAAAAAGAATAAATGAAATAAGATGGGATCCGGAGGGAGACAAACCATAAGAGACACTTAATCTTACAAGACAAACTGAGAGTTGCTGGTGGGAGAGGGGACGGGAGAGGGTGGTGGGTTTATGGACATGGGGGAGGGTGTGTGCTATGGTGAGTGCTATGAAGTGTGTAAACCTGGTGATTCACAGACCTGTACCCCTGGGGCTAATAATACATTATATGTTTATAAAAAATTTTTAAAATTATATAATTAAAAAAATTATTGGACTACAAATTAGAAATTTCAGATGAGAATTCTGATATCCAGTAAGACACAATCACCCTTTGCCTGCCCTGCTTATCTTCTAGATATTTGTTAGCATTTGAAATAATAAATGCTCACCAAGGTAAGCCACTAATTTCCATTTGGTTTGTATTTGGGACAAAGCACATTTATCTTAAAGAGAGCTGGGTCAGGTGGTTTCTACTTGAGGTAGGTGTTGGGTGGCACAACTGCTGCTCTCAAATGTGGTTCTTCCCCAAGGCCCTGCTACCACAGGAAGCAAAGTTGACATGCGCATGTGCATATGTACATTTTCCTGTATGCAAAGCTTTCAACAAATTTTTACAGTCTAAAGGTCACTGATCCTCAAATGCAAATATTAAGAACAATAGAAAACAAAATCCAACATAATTTGAAAAAATATTTGCATATATCAAAGTAAGAACTTCAACTGAGGAAAGTTAGTTTGTGTAGTAATTTGCTTCTTTTTTGTTGTTTGTTATTATGAATTTTTGTTTGTTTAGCAATATTCAGAAGAAATGTATAAAATACCTATTACATTTCCAATTACCAAAATCAAGAAAATTAAATATCCTAAAACTTGACAAAATTATTAAAGCCTGCCAAGTTATTTGTTATGTGGAAGTCCAGGGGCCTAGTGGAGAAGTTCCAGCATACAAGTGGAGCAAAAAACACATTTCAGTCTGGACACATTGGAGAGGGTAAGAAGAACAGTTTTACTTTACCCACATCACCTCTCCTGCAGGGTGGCACAGCTCAACCCAAGAGGGCCCTGTTGGCCTGCAATTTTTCCCACAGAGGAAAGGGAGAGAGTGTGTATGAGCACCTGGCTTCTACATCTGTGTGGGATGCTGCCAAAGAGGCCCATTTATCTCTTGCCTCCAGAGTACTGAGTGTTGAGCCATAGGACAGGAAGGCAATCAGCGATTAGGAGGATAGCAGCCAGGGTTTAGAACATATCTAAGGGACATGGATGCTACTAACCTTATCAGGAACTCATCATAAGGCCCACCCATGAGTCACTGAGACACCTCACACACCTATCTCCCATCTAGCTCACAAGCACTGCAGTAATCATCATACACAAACACCCACACCCCATGGCCAGCTCCCTGTGTGTGCTCCCAACAGCAGTGAGAACAAGCTTTGGCAGACAGATAGTGAACATGTGCCAAAAGCTGGCCTGAATCTGCAGGCCAAGAAGACACCACAAACTTGAACATTTAGCTCTGCCCTTGGAAAAGTAAAAGGGAGGCTAACAGCACCCAGCCTGGTGCATTGCAAAATTAAGACAAGGCATACAAACTTAAGAATTCTGCCACTAGAGGGAGCAAGAAGTGTGGAACAGGCAAATCCATAGAAGGCCTGAAAAAAAACCTCAGAATCCCTAGCAAGACTGAAAGAAGGTATTTCTTCTCCAAAGTCAGTTAACAGAGACTAGAGGGAGTAATTGCTACTTCAAATGTAAGGACAGCAACATAAGACTTCAAGGAACATGAAAAATCAAACAAATAGGACAGTACCAAAGGGTAACAATAATTATTTTCCAATAACTAACCTCAAAGACATGGAGACCTCCAGTTTACCAGATAATTCAAAATAGCTATTTTAAGGAAGCTCAATGAGCTACAATAAAATGCAAAAAGATAATCCCCCTGCAAACAAACAGAAAAACACTACATGAACAAAATGAGAAGTTTAACAAAGAGAGAGATATCATAAAAACAGAACCTAGAAGAAATTCTGGAGCTGAAGAAAACAACAAACCAAAAGAAAAATACAATAGAAAGCATCAATAGAACAGACCAAGCAGAAGAAAAAAAATCCATGAAATAAAAGACAGGAACTTTGAAATCATCTATCCAGAGGAAAAAGATTTTTTAATGAATGAAAAGAGTGAAGAAAGCCAATGTGAATTATGGGATACCATCAAGAGAAGCAACTTGCAGATTACTGGAGTAGCAGAAGAGGAAAGGGAGAAAGAGGCAGAAAGCTTATTTAAAGAAATAACTCCTGAAAACATCCCAAATCTGGGGAGAAATTTGCCCATTCAAGTTCATGAAGCTCATAGGTCCCCAAATAAATTCCACTCTAAAGATATTCCCCAAAACACATTATAATAAAACTGGCAAAAATCAAAGACAAACACAGAACCAAAAAAATAGCGAGAAGAAAGAAGCTTATCATTTATAAGGGAATCCCCATAAGTCTATCGGCAGATTTATCCACAGAAAATTTATAGACCAGGAGCAAACAGGATGATATATTTAGAGTGCTGAAAGAAAACAACACCAACTGACTTTATCCAATTAAGTTTTCCTTCAGAAATGAAGAAGAGATCAAAATTTCCCCAGAAAAACAAAAGCTGAGAGAGTTCATCACCACTAGATCTGCCTTATAAGAAATGCTAAAAGAAGTCCTTGAAGTTGAAATGAAAGGACTCTATCAGTAACATGAAAACATGTAAAAATATACAACACACTGGTAAAAGTAAGTATATAATCAAATTCATAATACTCTGATATGGTGTTATATTAACCACTTAACTCTGGTTTAAAAAAAAAAAAGGTTAAAGACAAAAGTATTAAAAATAACTACAGCTGGGGCTCCTGGGTGTCTTAGTGGGTTAAAGCCTCTGCCTTCAGCTCAGTCATGATCCCAGGGTCCTAGGATCGAGTCCCACATCAGGCTCTCTGCTCAGCAGGGAGCCTGCTTCCTCCTCTCTCTCTCTCTCTCTCTGCCTGCCTCTCTGCCTACTTGAGATCTCTGTCTGTCAAATAAATAAATAAAATCTTAAAAAGAATAACTACAGCTATAGTAATTTGTTAATGAATATATAATATAAAAAGAGGCAAATTATGACATCAAAATCATAAGATGGAGAGAAAGGGAGTAGAGTTTTTGTATGCTATTGAATGTACATTGTTATCACTGTAAAAGAGACTGTTATATCTACAAGATATTTTATGTAATCTTCCCGGTAACCACAAAGCAAAATCTTTCAGTATACATGAAAGATAAAGAGAAAGAACCATGATGGAAAATCATGAACTTGCAAAGGAAAAGAGCAAGAGAGGAAGAAAGGAACAAGGGAACCATAATACAGCCAAAAAAATCAGTAAGATGGCATCAGTAAATACTTACCTCTCAAAAATTACTCTAAGTGTAAATAAAGTCTCCAATCAAAAGACACAGAACAGACAAAAAAAATTAATCATATGCTGCTTATAAGAGACCCATCTCAGGTTTAAGGACACCCAGAGGTTCAGAGTGAAGGAATGGAAAAAGTTATTCCATGCAAATGGAAACCATTTAATTCAAAATGGATTAAAGACAAACATAAGACCTGCAACCGTAAAACTCCTGGAAGAAAACATAGGGTAAAGGCTCCCTGACACTGGTCTTGGCAATGATTTTTTGGATATGACACCAAAAGCACAGCAACAAAAGCAAAATAAATAAGTAGAACTACATCAAACTAGAAATCCCGTAGGTAGAGGAAAAGGAATAATCAACAAAATGAAAAGACATTAATCATTCCATTAATGGAATGTGAGAAAACATTTACAAACCACCTACTTGATAAGGGGTTAACAACCAAATATATAAGGAACTCATATAATCAATAGCAAAAAAAAAAAAAAAAAAAGGCAATCCAATCCAATTAGACTGAGAACCTGAACAGATATTTTCCAAAGACATAATACAAATGGCTAATTAGTACACGAAAAGATGCTCAGTACCACCAATTATCAGGGAAATGCAAACTGAAGACACAGTGACTTATCACTTCACACCTGTCAAAAGGACAAGAGATAACTAGGGTTGGCGAGGATTTGGAAAAATGGGAATCCTTGGGCACTATTCGTAGAAATTGGTATAGCCACTATAATAATAGAGTCCTCAAAAAAATAAAAATGAGCTGCCATATGATCCAGTAATCCCACTTATTGGTATATATCTAAACGAAATGAAATCAAGATCTCAAAGAGAAATCTGTAGTCCCATGTTCACTACAGCATTATTCACAATAGCTAAGACATGGAAACAACCTAAGTATCCATCTGTGGAGGAACAGATAAAGAAGATGTAAGATACATATAATGTGGGTATGTGTATAATATACATATGTGTAACATACATGTATATATGTAACATGAATGTCATTGTAATGGTATTTACACACATACATACATATACACTAGGCTTCATTCAGCCTTGAGAAAGAAGGCAATCACTATTTATGAAAACCCAGATGATCCTTGAGGGCATCACGCTAAGTGAAATAAGACAGACAGAAAAAGACAAACACTGTATGATATTACTTATATGTGGAATTGAAAAAAGCCAAACTCACAGAAACAGCAGAATAGTGGCTGCCAGGCTGAGGGTAGGAAAACAGGGAAATGTTGGTCAAAAGATACAAACTTCCAGCTGAAAGGTGAATAAATTCTGGGGCTCTAATATAGAGCATGATGACAACAGTTAACAACACTGTATCATATACATGAAAGTTGCTAAGAGAATAAATTTTAAATGTTCTCACTACAGACACACACACAAATGGTAGTTAGGTGAGGTGACAGAGGTGTTAACTCTATTGTGGTAATCATTTCACAATATATACATGTATCAAATAGACAGGGTGTACACCTTAAACTTATACAATGTTTATATTATTATAACTGAATAAAAGTGAGGGGAAGAAAAGAAAAAACTAAGCAGCCCTTACAGATGCTATGATATTTTCAACTGCATGTGTTATAATATTTTGAGGCAACTTTATGTATTCTCCCTGAAAAAAAATGAGCCTACTGAAATGGGAGAAGAAGCAGTATCACTTAGGGAAGAAAGAACTTACAGGAAATAACTTAAATTCAGATTACCTCTAATTACAGAAGACACCTCTTTTCATTCAACTAGTGACATGCAAAAAATTATGACTGGAAGTCAAATTAGGGGTAACAAATATATGCAACCTTCCAAATTAAAAACCACAATAAGGGAAGGCTGGTGGTCCAATCAGTTAAACATCCCACTTTAGGTTATGACTCAGGTCGTGATTTCAGGGTCATGAGATTGAGCCCCGGCGTTGAACTCCACACTCTACATGAAGTATGCTTAAAACACTCTCCCCCTCTCCTTCTGCCCCCACCCTGTTCATTCCCTCTCTCTCTCAAATAAATAAATCTTTTTTAAAAATATTTTAAAAAACAGTAAAAGCAACAACATCTACTAAATGGTGCAGCTAATATGAATACATTGCAGTATTTCAAAGATTATGTCTTTACACTTCTTTCTCCTCTTTGACACAACTGTATGTTCATGATTAAAATACCAAGCCATTTTTCTGTAATGAGTAGAAATGAGTCATAATAGCATCTTGAAAATTTTGGTAGCATACAGGCTACTGTCAGAAATTTCTTAGGCAAAGCTTTTGGGAGACTCTTGCATTTCATTGTCACAAAATCCATTATATCAGGACAGATCTCAGCCTGCGTGAGTAGCATCAATCTAAGGGTTATAATTTTGTCATAAAAAATTTACTCTCAGATGAACTTAGCATAAAAGGTCTCCGTCCAGAAAATAGGAGTTGAAATGGATATATTATCACTTGAACTGCTTTTTTGTTCACTTATCCTTCAATTACAAGCCTTAAGTTCCCTGGTGTCAAGAGAGGTTGAACCAGAAAAAAAAAATGTGAAACAATTTTTAAAATATGTGAGGGAAATCTGACACTTAATGTTCCAAATGCATTATTATTACTGTGGTATCACTGAAGTGTGCTACTGATTCATTTTACATTGTAGATTAAATGCTCAAAAGACTATTCATGAAACAAAGAAAAAAATCCGCAAGTATCATTTCACATATAAAGAAATTGTAAGAACTCTGGGTTTTTTCTTGTTTAAAAAGTCTCCAATTTCTTTTTTTTTTTAAATCTCTGCTTTGTAAAACTTAAATTTCAAGAGGTTATTAAATTTTAATGGGGCAAAGACAGGGAAGGTGAGAAGAGTAAGTTTTGAGAACTGTAATCATACTGGCAGTAATGATCATATGAAAAGTAACATTTGCACAGCACTGGATAATTTAAAAATTGCCCTCACATGCATGTCTGCATTCGATCATAGCAACTCTATGAGACTGAGTTGTGGAGAGGCTATCATTGTCACCATTTTATATATTAGAAACCTCTTCAGTGATTTGCATATATAAAGTTGCAAACTGAAACCAAATCTTCACACTTCAAAATTCAAATTCTCTTCACTACACCATACCGTCCAACAGTCATCACTTTTCTCAAAGGCAAAGAGAAAAAGAGGTTATCTCATTTCTGAGTCATCAATTTACGTTCTAGTACTCAAACCCTGCTAAAGGTATAATGACCCATTGGACACTCTTCTGGAGGGTTTAGACCAGAGATTCTCATACTTGAACATGTACTGGAATCACCTAAGGAAGATTAAAGTACAGACAGCTGGGTCCTCCACCAGTATCTGAAACAGTAGGTCTCTAGTGGAACACAACAATTTTCATTTTTAACAAGTTCTCAAGTAATGCTGATATTGCTGGTCCAGAAGCCACACTTTGAGAACCACTGATAAAGAATAATTCTAAATTTTCTTTCTATTTTTCAATGATTGAGGTTTTTTTCAATAACTTTATAGTGACCTTTATTGAAATGTGCCGTTTATTTGCAAAAGTAACTTATGGGTTTTATCTTCAATTAAAATTGTAAACAGATCAAATAGATGAAACTGGGATATTTCCATTTCAAATCTTAGCTTCTATAAAAATGTTTGTAAGTAGCACAATCAAGCATTTGAACACACACATTTCAAATCCATTACACATTAAAACAGTTTACAAATATACATAAATAAAAAAGTATAACAAAGGGTCCCTACTTTAAAATGTTATTGATTCTACATATTTTAAGATAACTAGCATTAATTTATTTTGTATTATTTATATCTATATTTTATATCAATGCATTGAATTTTTAGAGTTTTCAGTTTTTATGTTAAATGTCATATCCAAGTCCATTTTTAGAACAAAAAAATGTGACTTCCCCTGAGGGTTCACTAGGGTTATATCCAACTGAGGAAACTTGTTTGGAAACTTTTGTAAGAATTCCTTTGGCAATAAGCAGTAGCTTTCTTAATAGTAAAATTGAGCAAATTCTGTGAGAAGTATTTGTAGAAGTATTTTTGGAGCTAAGAACATTTGTTTCATGAAGACTAAAGGAAGGATTCCAGCTGACACAGTTCTCTGGCTGTCACATAAAAAGCTTAGACAGGGTAATGGGATAATATGAAGACTTTCTTATGTTCGGGGATCCCTTGATGTTGCCACTTGACAAAGTTCACTTGTGTCCACTTCAATTAATTTTTTACAAAGGCAGAGAAATGAAGATAGGTAAGGAGCACCTGTCTGGTCGTTTTGGCAGAAGACTAGAAAGAAAAGGGTCAAAAAGAAAAAAGTAATAAAATCAGATTTTCCCTAGAACTCCTTCCACAAACTCCTGTCCTCTTCCACAAACTCTTATCCTTTACTAGAATTATATAAATAGTCTGCCACTGAGCCCCCATCTTAATCCAACTGTCTATTTTATTTAGTCTACAAAAAGCAGACTTTAAGATGAAAAAGTCCTTGAGATGAGTCATCTTTCCTCAGACCTTAGATCAGGGCAGGCAGCCTCATGATTCTTGCATGTCCAGTATATCCCTATTTACCTACTTTTTATGAACTTTCTGAAAGCTGAATATCTTGTATTCTTTTATCTTTTTCTAAACCAAATATGCTTCTGATATACATTTTGAAAGACTACATAAGAATATAGCAACAACATTTGATTGTACAACAGATGTAATGAAGCATCCAAGGACTATGAAGTTACTCAAAGGCAGATTTGAATAGAAACTTCACCCTAAACCCAGAAATATAAGGGTGACTCTTCTAGTTGCTCAGAAATGAGGGGTTTCCCAGGACAAGAGACTTTCAGGACTAAAACCACTGAAAAACCCGGTCCTGGGAAAACTGGGACAACTGGTCACTGAGTTGCACTGAAATATTTCTCAAGAAAAAATAAATAAATATTAGGACTCCCCCTCTCCCCTTCCAATTTTCTGAAAGCTATTTTCACCAGATAAAATATATTAAAATTTATTAGTAGTTATCACTTTGCTATTAGATGTTAAATACTTTATGTGGGCTATATCAGTTATTCTTTAAATGAACTCTTAGAGTCAAATGCCATTTTAATCACTCCCATGTTGACAGATGCCAAAATAGAGACACAGAGCAGCTAAACATCCTACACAAGGTCATAGGGATAATAAAGAGTACAGCAAGTGCTCGAACCCAAGCAGTCAGATTTTCAAATGTGCACACTAAGCTCATTCTATTCAGTGTGCTCCTCAGACCAGCGGCCTCAGCATCATCTGAGACTTAGTGAAGGAAACTAAAGTTAGACAAAAGTAGAACTTGCATCTCTAGAAGTAAATATAAACACACTAAGTAAAAACTTAAAACTGAAACTCAAACAATGCTTTCTTATAGCACAGGTTTGGGGGGGAGGGGTTCCTCAAAATATACCTATTTAGAACATGACCAAGACTATCCCTTTTTTCTAATACAAATGAATCACAAAGCAGGAAAGGCAGAGACCATAATAGCAAAGAATTTTGAAAGAAACTTTGAGCTGATCTACTTTCCGTGCTGTTCAAGTCCCTAGCTTTCACATAAAACTGAAAATAGGAGGGAAATTCATAATGAGGAGACTTAGTTATGTTTAGCACAGATTTAGAGTTTTGAATATAAATATAAATTAACAAGTATTTAATGTTCTTCTCAAAAACAAATTTAGCAGGGATAGTCTATCAAGACTCTTACCAAAAGCTGAAAGCACAGCAATAAAATCTCATTCCCGGTTGAAACCAAACACACAAAGTCAGAAGTGATGAAGTCATTATCGTTTGCTAGATTAAAAACACTCAGTCTCAATAACAACTGAGACCCAGTTCAAAATAACAGCTTCAGTCTATCAGAGTAAATATTTTATGTGCCAAAATATGTTGGGTATACAGTCTATACCAAATTATGTGTTTAATTAGTTGCATTTCATCACATGCCTTTATATCAAGACTATCTCTTCTATATGACATGACTTTTTCTCTATAAAGTGAATAAAATAGTCACTAGAAACAAGTGCATTTAGAAAATAAGACCATAATTCTATCTTCAAAATCCCTCAGTTAAAATCTAAGGATTTTTCTCACTCTTTTTTTAAAATAATGCATAAATATATTGTTTTTTCATTAAATTTAAATGGAATCCTTGAAGGCTTTAGCTTCAGGTATCACAACTGAAATAGACAAATAGAAGGAAAGTACATTTCTAAAGCTCTGTGACTTTAATCATTATTTTATTTAATCTCCCAACAATGCTATGAAACAAGTATAATTAACCACCATATAAAGGAGGAAGCAAGACTCAAAGAATCTAAGAGAATCACCCATGGTTTTCATCAGAGGAGCTACATCAAGATTTGAACCCAGCTCTGAGACCCAAGCACAATGCCTTCCAAAGGTGACCATAAGTCCTTGTGGTACATCATTCAAGGCCTCTAGAGCTGAAAGTAAACTCTTCCCTATCTATCAAGTGAGTTTAGGGATAGCATAGACTCACAAGGAACAAAAAAACAAAAGGAAGGTTTAATATTCCACCCAGCCACCTTAGGCCCCCATCTCCAAGCCACCATAGCCCATGGTAAAATGTAACCAAAGTAAATCGCACAACTCTTCCCTAGTGATAAAAGGTGTTGGGGGAGGTGTGCTATGGCTCTTCAAAGTGCAAGTCCACCTAGATGTTGGTCAGTATCATCCAGCAAGCCAGGGACAGCAATTCCCCTCAGCAATTCCCCAGCACAGATGATACAATGGCTTGAACCCAAGTGCATGGATCTAACTAAATATGTCTGGCTGCCCCAAAGAGGAAACCACGAGGTTCTCCTCTTTATGATTTCCACTGCATCTGTAACCCTTATCCAGAACTGCCAGGCATTTCAGAAACTGACATTTCCATACACAAGTAAGTCACCAAGCCTTGGTGACAAGTAAGTCACCAAGCCACTTCAAGGACACTGCTAAATGTCAGTCATCCACCTCTTTGGCAAACACAGCATTTGAACCCACACTCAACCTCAATCCCACAATCAAGTTGCCTGCTTTTAAGGTTTATAGATTTCAACTAACTTCTCAGACATTTGATGATCAAAGAAGAATAAGATCACATTTTAAAATGACATTTGCTTGGGGTGTCCAGCCTCCAAAAAGAATGTGTCCTACGAGCCCTTTTCAAAATTGCTCTCCCAATTCAAATTTATTAATCAGACCCAGTCCCCTCGTGGGGCCTTTCCAAAAGGCTCCAGTCTGTGCAGGGTCTTCTCTGTCTCAACTGCTTCAGGTATGAGTTATCACCTTGGTAAACTTGTCCCTGTGGAGGGCTATTTCTGAGCATTCATCTATACTGCCCCAAATCAGCCACTATTGCATGGACTTCTTGTTTATTCTCCACATCTATGACATAGTAAAGGATAAAACCAGTCCTGTCAGGTTGCTTCAGCAGAGCCTCCTGGGATGGCAGCACCTAGGCAGAGGGACCACAGTACAGAATCTGATGTGCAGAAATGTGATGAGGCATAAACAAGCTCTGTTAAATGAACACATGTCAACAGATTCACTACAGTCTGATTTCCACGTAAGACTGCCAACCTATTCATCTACTGTGGGCTGATAGGGGTTTGGAAGGAAATGGAGAAAGCAGAGTAAATACACTTGAGGTACACAGACAGCATCCATCCCAAGCAGTTGTTAAAGAGGCAGAAATGCAAACAGGCTGGGAGAATAAATGTCATAAGATCATGCTATGTCTCAACTTTATGCATTTTGAACTAGCAAGTAATATGGAAAAAAACAAAACTAGGATATGCTTCCCAGTAGCCAACTTTCACTTTTCATCACTGTTCTTTCCCTTTACTCAAAACAGTAAGGTATCTCTGCTCTTGTACCTCAGAGAAGTCTGGCAGCTGAGGTGTGGAGGCAGTAAATGACTCAAGGGTGAAGTTAATGGCCGTAGAGGATAACATACTTTCAGAGAGCACTTCCCTTTTTTTTTTTTTTTAATATTTATTTATCTTATTTAAGAGAGAGAGAGTACACATGTGAGGAAGGGGAGGGGCAGAGGGAGATGAAGACAGAGAGAGAAGCTCAAGCAGACTCCATGCTGAGCAATGAGCGCAAGCACAGGGCTCCCACCTCTTGACCCTGAGATCACAATCTGAGCTCAAACCAAGAGTCAGATCTTAACTGACTGAGCCACCCAGGCACCTATTTTTTTAAAGATTTATTTATTTATTTTAGAGAGAGAGCAAGCAGCGGGATGGGCAGATGGAGAGGGAGAGAGAACCTCCTGCAAATTCTCCACTGAGCTCAGAGCCCGAAGTGGGATTTGATCTCACAATCCTGAGATCATGACCTGAATCAAAATTAATAGTTGGATGCTTAACCGACTGAGCCATCCAGGCACCCTCAGAGAGCACTTTCTAAATAGGCTCTATATGTACCCACATCCTTATCTCAGGCTCTGCTTTTAGGGGAACCCAAACTAAGAGGAAAATCAAGACAGAAAAAATTGCATAGTCATCCAGAAGAGCTGGAAAAGAAGTTTCTCTGAATAATTTATGTACCATCTAAGATTATCCTTAAGGCCCTAAGTATCAATTTGTCAGAAACTTTTTGCTTACTATGAATAGCAGTTACTTAATTGCCAGTAACCTATGGTTCAATTGAGTAAATTAATAAATCCATTTGTTTGGTCAAACAGAAAATGCTAAAGAAACTCCAATGCTGATACTGTCACTAATAAAGATGCTAAAGATAACATCATGACACAGGTTATAAAAAGTAGCCTAACTCTATAAAGGTATGAATAATTACCAATAACCAAGATTATTTTTACATTTAATATTTTAATAGACTTTTTTTTATTTTTTAGAATGATTTTAGGTTCACAGCAAAACTGAGCAGAAAGTAGAGTTCCCATATATTCCCTGCCACACACATGCACAGCCTCCCCCACCAATATCTCACACCACGGTGGCATATTTATTACAATCAATGAATCAACACTGACACATCCCTATCACTCAAAGTCCATATATACATTAACTTTCACTCTTGCTGTTCTACATTCTAAGGGTTTAGATTTAATTTTAAATTGCAAAATGGTATACAAAAATGAGATCTTCCCCCAAGATGTCACAGCTCAGAAAACAGACAGATACCCAACTGAGCTAGCTAAAAGTCTTTGGAACAGATCCCTAGCAATCCTATACAACTCACTGATCAATTCTTGATGTATCACAAAAAATGTCTATCAAGAAGAATAAAGAATAAGCTCATAGAGAAGTACAGAACCTCATGGTCATTCCCACTGGCATGACTCAACCACTGTAAAATCCTTACATACTAAATCCACAAACTACTTAAGTACTCTTTGTGAATGGAACAGGATTTGACATAAAATTAAGACAATTCCAGCCAAACTGGCAGAATGTTTGTTAGCAGCTTGGAAGAAAAGGCAGTAGGTAATGATAGAGTACTCTTAAGAAATGATCCATTACCATTTCTCCCAGTGCCTCCTGATGAGTGGAAAAACTCATCTAAGTGGAAAAAATGATTCAGAAGAGCAAAATTCTAGATATAAAGTTATTTCAGGAATAACAGTAGATTTATTGTGCTCATATTTACATTTTTATGTATGTACAATCGTTTTAAATACGTTTAAAATCGTTTTAATACGTTTTAAAACGTATCTAATTAAGTCTAAAATAGCCTTTTCTAAAAATATGGAACAAAAATCTTAGGGATAAAAAAAAAATTTTATCTGGGGCGCCTGGGTGGCTGAGTGGGTTAAAGCCTTTGCCTTCGGCTCAGGTCATGATCTCAGGGTCCTGGGATCGAGCCCCGCATCGGGCTCTCTGCTCAGCAAGGAGCCTGCTTCCCTTCCTCTCTCTCTGACTGCCTCTCTGCCTACTTGTGAGCTCTGTCTGTCAAATGAATAAATAAAACCTTTAAAAAAAATTTTTTTTAATTTTTATCTAATTAGTAGCTCTTTTTCCTTTCTTAGCAACACAACTGATGGCATCTTAAATTCAATAAAATATGACAAGTGCTTACAAAATTAAGGGAAGCTCTGGAGGAGCCAAGGTAAGGGAAAAACACCAATGGCTTTCAGAAGTCAGAAGGTTTAAGGAATCACAGGAAACCTCTGATGATGACGATCTCAGCTGCTGGTACCACCAAACCAAGTAATTCTATAAAAGAATGCCCAGAACTCACCTTTGTCTGCCATTGCCCTTTACTTGCCCACCTGCTGACAGAGTGGACCCCCATGACAGAATGTGCTCTTACAAGAAGTCACTGGATAGCTGGATCCTTCCCTCTGCCTACCACTTGAGGGCATAGTGAGAAGGTGGCAAGCCAGACAGAGAGCTCTCACCAGAACCCAATCATGCTGGTACCCTAATCTGAGGCTCCCAACCTCCACAACTGTGAGAAAGAAATTTCTGTTGTTTAAGCCACCCAGTCGATGAGATTTTGTTATGGCATCCCAAGCTAATTAATACACTAGGATTCTCTCCTAAAATGAAGTGCAATCAGCACCTTTAATATCATATAGGGGATGGGGATGACGGTGAGTTAACAAGAGACAATCTGTACAATTGTTCTCAGTTCTTCACTCCTTAATAAGGTTACATACACATCTACACTCTTTCCCACATGACTTTGCAGTGCCTCCCACTGTGGGCAAAGTATACATATCTCAACCTACTGCAGCTGCACCTGGCATGTGAGTTGCATGAGACAATGGAATTTTAGTAGATGTAAGTCAAGCAGAAGTTTTAAATATGTTTGTGTGGTTTAGCCTGCATACTTACACTTCAGCTGTCTGTAATAAGGAGACCATGCCCCAGACTGCCAATGGCACTGGAGAAGCAGACAGGAACTCAGCCCACAGCCCAGAGCCAAGGCCAAGCAATCTTGGAGCCCAGCTGAGCCACAAAAAACCCACAGACCTATGAGGGAGAAAATGAATGTTTATTATTGTAAACCCCTAAGATTTTGCCATTGTTTATTATACAGCAAGAATTACTACAAGGATTAAAATACATATAAAACAGTGCTTGGTACATATTAACCATAAGTATTTCAGGAATCTTATAAATTATACAGCATGATGTAAACAATATATGTAAGCAATGTATTCAGAGTTTTTGTTTAAAGATAACAGCAGGTATGAATAGCAAGGCTTCAAAATGTAAATAATGTTACATTTCTACATTTTCTATATCAAATTATATCTAGTTTGAGCACTAGACATCAGGGTTGGCAACAAGTCTAAGAGCTATCCTTTTACCACCGCCCCCCCCAGCCCTTTCTTACATGATCCAAACCCTCAGGATTTAGATGGTTCCAAACAGAGGGGGAAGGCCAGACTTTCAGACAACTTGTAGAAGTAAATGGAGTTCAAAAAACATTTTGTACCTTTACACCTAAGACCTCAAACTATATAAGTAATACATGCTCTCTACATTGCTAGAATCTAAGGGAGTAAATGTCACCCATTGTCTTAATTTATATTTATATTCCTAATTACTTAAATTAGAATTAGAATTAAGAGGATTTTAAAGGGCTATTTGGAAGTAATAGTGGTTTAAAAAAAAAGGAGATGGTCTATCACCATTTTAATTTAATGTATCCTTAAAAAATGTAATCAGAGTAGTGTAAAAAGACAGAAGAGGATTTATCTTAAGTGATATACAACAAGTTTGTGCATATGCAATTAAGTATACATCAGAATAAGTATATAGAAAACCATTCAAAGAATAGTATCATTCTTTGAAGGGCAATTTGGTAATTCTTATCAAGAGCCATAAAGTTTTTATATCCATGGACCCTGTAATCTCATTCTTAAAACAAATCTAAACCAATAAATCAAAAGACAAAAGATACATTTATAAAGCTGTTATATTCACCTCTAACAGTGGAAAGCAGAAATAACCTAAACCTAAGAGAGCCTTGGTAAACTTTGGTATATCATTTTTAAGAATATCATGCAATATGTCAAAAATAAACACTGTAGAACCATAAAAATCAACAAGAAAAACAAATAAAAATAAGTACACTCAAAATAATGTATGGTAAAAAAAAATAATAATCTATGGTTAAAAAAAAAACAAACCCTGAAGCATAAAAAAATAGTGATTGCACATGTGGCAAAAAGTTTAGAAATAGAACACAAAGAGTTTGGGTATAATGTTTGTCATTTTACTTTTTTTTTTTAAGATTTTATTTATTTATTTATTTGTTAGAGAGAGAGAGCACAGGCAGACAGAGTGGTAGGCAGAGGCAGAGGGAGAAGCAGGCTCCCTGCCAAGCAAGGAGCCCGACGTGGGACTCGATCCCAGGATGCTGGGATCATGACCTGAGCCGAAGGCAGCTGCTTAACCAACTGAGCCACCCAGGCATCTTTTGTAAAAATAAAACAATGAGAAAAACTATAGATTACTTTGTGCTGGGGGGAAAAATGATGGTCCCTAAAAATAGTAGCAAAGAGTAGGTGGATCCATTTCTCGATCCTACTAGGTTAGGAAGGTGAAGAGGCAATTGTTCTTGACTCTCACTTCCAAGACCAACCAAAGAAACCAAGAAAGGTATGAGAAATCCCTGAGATGAAGACAGAGGACTATCTTGAACTGATGTGAGAGGAAGAGACTGGTTTCAGGGAGAACAAGAGGCAACTCAGTAGAGTGTAGAGGATAGAAAATAGAATAAAATAGAAAAGGCACCGTTGGGATAAAGAGTATCTACCCTACTCCTACAGCAACTCAGATGTGTTCTGAGTGATCTCAAAAACAAAGGAAAATCAATGGCAGGAGCTACGGTGGCACCATGCAAAAAGTAAAGTATCAACTCCGGTTAAGTCGCTATGCTTAAGAAAGATTCCCACCTAAAGCTACTCTTTTCTGAAGGGCAAAGGGCAAAGCCCTACATTAACTTCATTTTTTAGGATGAGGAGAGATTGACTGGGTTTTTCACTGCCTGAGCCTCTGGACCCTAGGGCTCATACATATACCCCACTCTTGCTCCCTGGAGCTAACTGAGGTAACAGAGGAAGGGGTCTGACCTTCCCCTATATGCTCTGCTTCACAGAATAACCCTAAGAAAAACAAAGCACATAATTCAAAAGCATAAGATATTTAAGGATTATATCTGGGTTTATATATCTGGTATATCTGGGTTTTCAGATTCTATCAGAAGCAAAAATACACACACCAATAACTTTAACTCAGCTTAATGAAATTTTTTTAAGATTTTATTTATCCACTTGAGAGAGAGAGAGAGAACATGAGAGGGGAGAAGGTCAGAGAGAGAAGCAGACTCCCCATGGAGCTGGGAGCCTGATGCAGACTGATCCTAGGACTCCAGGATCATGACCCAAGTTAGGCAGTTGCTTAACCAACTGGGCCACCCAGGCACCTGAAATATTCTTTTTAAAGGAAAGAATGCATCAATAGGATTAAAAATTTATTACAGAGTGAAGCAGATATTTTAAAGACAAGATTATAATAGTTGAAATAAATAACACAAGAATGATACACTTCAAAAAGAACACTGCTCAGAAAAGAAGGGCAAAGGAATAATAAAAAGAAAATCAATAGGCATAAGGAATAGAAAGAAGTGCTAAAATCCAAATCACAGAAAGAGAAAAAAATTGAAGAGGAGTAAATATTTGAAGAAGCAATGTAGATAAATACTTGATTTTTGAAAAGATAACAGGCCTAAGATGGAAAGAGTTTGTACAGTGGCAAGAAAGAGAAAGAAAAACCCATACCACATTATATTAAAAATTAAGAATAAGAAAGATAAAGAAAAAATCCTGAAAGTTAACAAAAAGAAAAAATATATTACATCAAGGAAGTAAGAATCAAATTATTCAGAAGCAACACTGCCGTAAAGACTGTGGAAGTAGGATTCCCAAAGTACTGAAGAAAAAGAACTTAGTATTTAGAACTGTATATCCAGCCCAAATATAAATCAAATCCCAGGGCTTAATAAACACATTCTCAGGAATATAAGGCCTCAGAAGGTATGCCACTCAAAGATCATGATGACAACAGGGTGGGGAGATGCATAAATAAAAGGGCAAACAATAGATGCTGCAAGTGCAATGTGAATAAAAGAGATTAAGTACCTTGGTTGCTATGCTAAAGGTGGTTCCTACCTTAAAGAGAGGGAAGGAAAGAAATCTATTATCAACATAATAGAGGAAATATAATAATCCTATTAAAAGCTTAGATGTTATCAGTATGTTGAGAATTAGGTTATCACAAGGTGTGTAAGAACGCAACCTGTAGTGCACCAAGCTAGCGGGTTTGTGAACTGTCAGTTCTTAACAACTTTCTTGCACCAAAGTGTGTATCAATCATATCATATAAATCACTTAGCTCAGGTAATGCGATTTTTACATATAAAGACTTTCTCAATGAAGGGAGCGGTGCTTATTTTAAATTCTAGCAGGAGGTCTTTATGTCACGGATCAGTAACAATTCCCAGACCAGCATTTTGAGTAGACAAAGCTATTACTTTAAAGAAGAGAAGGAGATGAAGTGGATGAAAAGCAATAGAAACAGAGGGGGGAAAAAAAACAAATAATAAGTTGAGATATTTTGGACTGGTCCAAATATATGAATAATTAGCATAAATATTAACTAGATTTTTAAAAGATAAAGTCACAGTTTAGATTTTATAAAATCTAAAATATGCTGTTTATAAAAGATATTCCTAAAGCATAAGAACACACAAAAATTAATAAAAGTAAAATGATAGAAAATTAAATACAAAGCAAATACAACCAAAACAAAGTTGCTACAGCTATTACTAACAATATATTAAATAAATATCAAAGTAAAACGTATTACTAAAGACAGAAAATTAATTCACTACTTAATGCAATTATCCAAGAAGATAAAGTAGTTTTAAATATGTGGTTACTAATAAAATGCCTAAAAGCATATAAAGTAAATTTTATAGGAACTGCAAGTGATGAGGGAACAGAAATATGGCTGAAGACAAAGCAGAAGCTGACACCCTATAAACCCACCCCACACTCCAGGGTGGTCCAAGTGTGACATTCCTCCTTGAATCTCCCAACTATCTCACCAATTAATGCCTTGCTAGAGGGGAAAAACCACCTAACTTGACAAAGGCAAGGCCTCTGGTATCTTGTAGGTCCTCTTTAGCATATGAAAGTTCCTTTGAAACCTCCGGTTTCCTTACCTCATCCTTCCAACTTGTAGGTAGAGAATGAGCCACTCCTCCTGACCCTGGTACAGCTCTTTCTGCCCAAGGGTTCTATCCCCATGCTCTAATAAACCACCATTTTGCACCACAGAGGTCTCAAGAATTTTTTCTTGGTCCTCGGCTCTGGACCTCACTTATATTCTAAAACTTCATCACAAGGACAGAGTAATAAATCTACCATCATAGTGAGGGATTTCAGCAGAGCTTTCTCAATTATTGAGAAGACAAATAGAGTAAAAAAAACAAAGATATACAAGATCTGGATGACATAACTAAAAACATAACTTAATGAACATCTGATACTTTGAATAAAAATATTCTCAAGTACAGAGGACTTTAAAAATTTATGATGAATTAGGCCATAAGGCCTTAACAATTTTACCCAAAAAAGTATGCAATTAGACATTAATAATATAAATATAAATTTTTAATTCCCACTTATTCAAAATTTATTTTTCAAAGCCCTGATAAATGACTCCTGGGTTAAAATAAGATCTTAATGGAAATTTTAAAATATCTAGAACAGATTTAAATTTTTTTACTTTTTCAATTTTATTTTATTGATTTATTATTTTTTTAGCAGAAAAATCTCAAACACATTTTTATTGACTGGAGTTTTTTTTTTATTTTTTTCTTCCAAGTTTTTATTAAATTCTATTTAGGTAATATACACTGTAATATTGGTCTATAGTGTAGGATTTAGTGATTCATCACTTACATACAACACCTAGTGCTCATCACAAGCGCTCTCCTTCATCTCCATCACCAATTTAACCCATCTCCCCACCCACCTCCTTCTGATAACCATCAGTTTGTTCTCTAAAAGTCTGTTTTCTGTTTTGTCTCTTTTTTCCTATTATGTTCATCATTTTGTTTCTTAAATTCCACAGATGAGTGAAATATGGTATTTGTCTTTCTCTGACTGACTTATTTCACTTAGCATAATACTCTCTAACTCCATCATAAGTATACTCATTTTTTTAATCAGCCAACATATAGTATATCATTAGTTTTTGATGTAATGCTCAATGATAGAACTGATTTAAAATTTTTTTAATTATATACCAAAATTTATGTGATGTGAGAAAAATAGTGATCGGAGGGAAAGTTATAGCCTGTTTAAGACTATTGACAGGAAAAAAATTCTGTCAATTTGAATTGACAAAATGAAAGCCTCAAAATTAATGAATTAATTGTCCATCTCAAGAGATCAGAAAAGGAGCAACAGGATAAGACTAAAGAAAATACAAGATAAGAGATGAATGAAAACAAAGAATAGAGAAGACCAACAAAGATAAAATGATAAAAATATGACTATCTGGAAAAACCGACTAAATAAACTTTGCCAAACTTAATCAAGGAAAGTAGAGAATAAACACAAATGATTTTATAAGTTTAAAAAAAGGCAATTATTACAGGAAAAATAGGAGTTCAAATGATTTTAAAAGACTTTTACTTTCAAACAAGACAGACTCTGGGACCAGATTGACTCATCTTGCCAAAAACTAAAAAAAAAAAGCCAAAATATATGAAAAAGTAGTTTTTAGATACTGGTCATTACACAACAATTGACAGTTAAGTGATGCTAGAGAGACAGAAAATTTGAAGGGAGCCCCACAATCACCCAGAAGCTTACTGCCTGGGAGAGTTTTCAAACTTCAGCTCAGTAAAGATCTGTTCTATCTGTAACACACTGCTAGGGGGAATGTAAATTAGTAAAACCACTTTGTTAAAGAATTTAACATTATATTCTATAGTTGGAAGATTTACATAACCTGTAGTCTAGCAATTCATTCCACTCCTAGGTATTTATCAAAAGAAACTCTAGCTCCTGTAGGATAGGATACTTGTAAAACACTGTTCATTCTAGCATTGTTCACAATAGCAAAAACATGAAAACATCACAAATATCTATCCACAGCAACTTGGGTGAATGAACCATGCTATACATACATAGCAGGCAAAACTAATTAACTACACAGGGACTTGTTGCCATAAGGTGAACTTTTTTTAATATGACATTAATTCAACATGATATTAATATCAATATGATATTAATGATATATGATATAATGTGACAGCAGGAAAAAAGAGACAAAACAGAAAGGTTGAACATGATACTCTCTTTTTTTTTTTTTTTTTTTTTTTTAAAGATTTTTTATTTATTTATTTGACAGAGAGAGCAAGCACAGGCAGACAGAGTGGCAGGCAGAGGCAGAGGGAGAAGCAGGCTCCCTGCTGAGCAAGGAGCCCAATATGGGACTCGATCCCAGGACGCTGGGATCATGACCTGAGCTGAAGGCAGCTGCTTAACCAACTGAGCCACCCAGGTGTCCCGAACATGATACTCTTTTTGTAAAGTTAAAAATTAACAAAGGCTACATTAGAATGTGTAAAAAGAGGGGTGGCTGGGTGGCTCACTGGTTTAAGCTTCCAACTCTTAGTTTCTCATGAAATGTGAGATGGAGTCCCAGCTGGCTCCTTGCTCAAGGGAGTCCACTTGAAGAGTCTCTCTCTAGCTCCACCCCCCCCCCATGGGTGGGAACACACAAGAAGGTGTGCACCTCTCTCTAAAACAAATAAATAAATCTTAAAAAAAAAGAAGAAGAAGTAAAAACATAATTTATCCATATAAAAAGGAAAGCAGCTCCCACTTCCAGGGGCTTAAATGTATTTTTCTCTATTCCTCCCACTAAGTATAACTAAAAACCCCATATGTAATATATAAGACAAACATCATGCTGAACATAACATTCTCACGACTTATTTATAACTGTTAGTTTGTAATTTTGACCCCCTTCACCTACTTCACACAGCCTGGATATGCCTGGAGTATTGGTGACCCCAGCCAACAAAGCAGTACTCAGTAGCCTCTGCCAGCTGGTTCTTAGAGGTTATCAGAATTTTCCCTTCACAGACTCAATCATGTCTACTTACATAACGAGTCAGCAAAAGAAGACGTGTCTTCTTCCAGAGACCAAAAGATACAGTTTTGCTCACACAGTTTCTTCAGCTCATCCAGTCGCTAAATTAACATAGAAGCCACCATTGTACCCCACTGGAGAGACAACATAGAAGTTAAGAATGACGATCAGAGTCGGGGTCTCCCTCAGGCTTGTCAGCAGGGACGACAGGATCTCCTCTTGGCTGCAAAGAGCTTAAAGACTGACAAGACAACTGAAAAGACTGATGCTCTTGTTCATCACTACATCAGCAGTCCTGGTGCCTATCTCTCAACCTCTAGGCTAGGGAAGATTTTCGAAGTCTGTACCTCTGTAAACAAGGTGCCATGTCATGGCATTCCTGGCAACTGACCCCTTCAGAATGGAGATATGATCAACAGAGGTCAGGGTCTACTGCAAGAGCTGTCCCGGAGACACCTCTGAAACATTTTTGGTGGACGCCGGTGGACGAATGTGGTAACAACTCGGTAGAGGCTGCCAGGAGGTGTAGAGATAAAGCAACTGCCCCGCACAGAGCAGGGCTCCCTTCGCTGGAATTGCAGACACAATCAGCCACAGAACTCATCCGAATGGTGTGCAAGTCTGTCCCCATTTTGGGGGGTTGCAGGGCAGAAAGGCCCTTCTTCACCTCCACAGGATGGATGGGGCCAGGCCTTTGCATGCAGCTGCCTCACGAATCCCACGGCAGCGGTGGCCAGGGGTGGCAGGGGCCACTAGAGTCACCATATCAAGTCCTGGTCTGGATCCCACCACACTTTTCCCAGCCCAGCCGGGTCTGCCACAACCCGACGCAAGCAAGCAGCTCTCTAACTTCTTCCACAGACAGTTGCGCTCCACACACTCCAGGACCCCGTGCGTGCGCACGTCACGCACGTCTCGCACCTCATTGCTGGATCGGCACTTGGCAAGCTCTTCCGGTGCAAAGTTTCTATGCTGCGGCTTGTTCGGGTCACAGGACCTGTGTGGATCGCCCTTGCGGGTTAAACCCCTACGTCTAGGGCGTAGTCTAGGGCGTCAACCTCCCGCGTGGAGAGTGCTTTTCATGAGCACAAACAGCGTAGCCTTACGTGGTTTCTTCCTCCTGGAATCGAGACTCAAATATCTCCTACCACCTCCACGTCACTGCCTGGTTCAGGAAGGCCTGTACTTCCCTCTCCAGGAAGATGTTGGGGTCCCAGAGCAGCTGACCTTCATCTAAAAAATGTTGCTATTCCAGCAGGTATGAAGTGATATCTCATTGTGGTTTTCATTTGTATTTCCTGATGATGAGTGACATTGAGCATCCTTTCATGTGTCAGTTGGTCCTTCCTATGTATTCTTTGGAGCAATGTCTGTGTCTTCTGCCCATCTTTTAATTGGATTACGTTTTCTGGGTTTGAGTTGTATACGTTCTTCATATATTTTATCAGATACGTCATTTGAAATTATCTCCTCCCATTGAGTAGGTTGTCTTTTAGTTTGGTTGATTGTTTACTTGGCTGTGCAGAAGATTCTTATTTTCATGTAGTCCCGGTAATTTAATTTTGCTTTTGTTTCCCTTGCCTCAGGAGACATATCTAGAAAGATGTTGCTACAGCCAATGTCTGAAAAATTACTGCTCTCTTCTAAGATTTTTAGGGTTTCAGGTCTCATATTTAGATCCTTAATCTGTTTTGAGTTTATTTTTATGTGTGGTATAAGAAACTGGTATGTTGGGGCACCTGTGTGGCTCAGTGGGTTAAGCCTCTGCCTTCAGCTCAGGTCATGATCCCAGAGTCCTGGGATCGAGCCCCACATCGCGCTCTCTGCTTGGCGGGGAGCCTGCTTTCTCCTCTCTCTCTGCCTGCCTCTCTGCCTACTTGTGATCTCTGTCTCTCAAATAAGTAAATAAAATCTTTAAAAAAAAAAAAAAGAAACTGGTATGTTAACTACACTGAATTAAAATTTTAAAAATAGATAAGTAGATAGATAGATAGATAGATAGTTGTTCATAGATTGAAATTAAAAAAAAAAAAAAAAAACTCTCACCATGGCAGTTCAAGTGCATGTTGCTGAGGTTAGCTTGTATAGCATGGTGTACAACATGGTGACTATAGTTAATAATACAGTATTGCATATTTTAAAGTTGCCAAGTGAATAGATCTTAAAAGTCTTCACAAGAAGAAAGTGTTGCAACTGTTATGGTGACAGATATTAATTAGACAATTGTGATCATTTATATATATATATATAATCATTATGTTGTATGCCTGAAACTGAAAAATGTTATATTTCAATTATACTTCTTATTAATAAACAAACAAACAAATAAAAAAATAAGACAATCATTAGAAGACCTGAAAAGTGGAGGGAAAAATGTAGACCATCTAGGGATGTGTTGCAACCCACAGAAGGTTGGTGAGTTTTCTGGGTTTTATTTTTGCCTTAAATATACCACACATAAAGCTGAAGAATCCAGCAACATAGAAATACCAATGGACACTGAGAAAAAAGGGCCCCAACAAAGCCTACTCTCCCTGGCAAAAGAACGAGGAAAGGGACAGCCTAGCAAGACAAAAAAACCTGTAGGCAAAAACTGCTCTCTTCCTTCAAAACACCACAGAAAACTGTGGCCCAACCCATGCCAGCAAAGACTGAGTAAAGAGCCTACCACTTCCACCACAATCCCACCATTCACCCACATCCCATCAGGCGGTAACAAAGAACTTCAAACCACCAGTAGGGGTAGTGTCAAAGAGTAGAGTAGGGAATCAGGACTCCCATCTGCACCATGCAAGAATAGCGTCCTCTGTGGGTTCAGGGAAGACAAGATGGGGAACCTGGATTTTTTCACTCCAACCTGAGAGTAACAGGGTGCTGGTCTTTCATCTCCACTGTGGTGGTGTGAGAGGAAGCCCTGGGGAGATTCAGTACCTTCGTCACTATCCAGAGTAGTAAGGCTAACATGTTTACAGTGGAGACCACATGAGAAGCAGTTATGAGGTATTCATAACCCTCTCTGCCAGGGAAGTATCACTAGGGGCCTACTAAGGAGCCAGAACTCCCAAACCTGCCCATCAGTAATGAGGAACCACATCCTCAGGTACCAACAAAGACCAGGTAGGGAACCGGGACTTCTATACCTACCTGGTAGTAGTGAGGCAGGGCCCTCCCTTATTCTCCAGAGAGATATCAGAGGAAGCCAAACAGAACAGAAGGTTTAAAAAAAAAATCCAAAATCTCATAATGTAATACCTGAAATGTCCATGTTTTATTTGAAAAATCACTTGTCAGACCAAAAACAATGAAGATCTAAAACTGAGTAAAAAGATAGTTGAGGGGCACCTGAGTGGCTCAGTGGGTTAAAGCCACTGCCTTCAGCTCAGGTCATGATCCCAGGGTCCTGGGATCGAGCCCCACATCAGGCTCTCTGCTCAGCAGGGAGCCTGCTTCCTCCTCTCTCTCTGCCTGCCTCTCTGCCTACTTGTGATTTCTGTCAAATGAATAAATAAAATCTTAAAAAAAAAAGATAGTTGAAAAGACAGAGATGAAAGTAATGTTAATATTATCTAGTAAACATTTTAAAGTAGCCATAATATAAAATGCATGTGCACAATTATGAACACAAAAAAAGAAACAGTCTCAATGAAAAAAAAAAAAAGTATCAACAAAGAAGGTAAAAAGAACCACCAATGAAAAGTTTAGAACTCAAAAAAAATTTTTTAACAAATTAAAAACCTCAGTGGATGGGAGCAAAATGAACAAATAAATAATAGAATAAAATAAGCAGAAATTAACCAACCTAAACAGGGAAAATGTAAGCCCCCCAAAAAACAAAATTAACAGAACTTTAGATACCAGTTATACAAAATCTCTTCTAATAAGAAGGCATGGAATAGAAAGGAAAAGGATAGGGGGAGGAGTCAAGATGGCAGAGAAGTAGCAGGCTGAGATGACATCAGCCAGCAGGAGATCAGCTAGATAGCATATCAAACCATTCCGAACACCTACAAATCCAACAGGAGATTGAAGAAAAACAACAATTCTAGAAACAGAAAATCGACCACTTTCTGAAAGGTAGGACCAGCGGAGAAGTGAATACAACGCGACGGGAAGATAGACCCCAGGGGGAGGGGCCGGCTCCCGGCAAGCGGCGGAACAACGGAGCACAAAATCAGGACTTTTAAAAGTCTGTTCCACGGAGGGACATCGCTCCAGAGGCTAAACTGGGGTGAAGACCTCACGGGGACAACGTGGACTCAGGTCCCACGGGGTCGCAGAAGGATCAGGGGTGTCTGAGTGTCGCAGAGCTCACAGGTATTAGAGCAGGGAAGCCGGCTGCGGAGACAGAGCTGAGGTTTCCTAGTGGTCTGTGACATGGACCAGTGCTCTGTGGCACGGGCCGGTGCTCTATGCGAGGGGTCCCCACAAGATCCGGGGAGACTCCGACCCGGGAGAGCTCAGGGATCTATGGGGTTCAGAGACTCCAGGTGGGACTCTGCCAGAGACAGAGACGCTTGGTCACAGGCTGGGTGAGCTCGGAGCGCTCCCAGAAGCCAGTGAGACGGGACTGCTTACCCACGATTTTCTCTGAGCGCGGTCTCCGGGCGCGCACGGTCTCCAGGCGCGCGCAGTCTCAGGGCGCAAACGTGGGCTGGGGAGACCGAAGGGATTAAACGCTTTTCTATGAAGGCGCACTGAAGACTGGGGCCCCTAGCTCTCGGCTCCTCTGAACCGGAGATTGGGAAGCAGCCATTGTCATTCCCGTCCTCCAGAACTCTACGGAAAGCGTTCAGGGAACAAAAGCTCCCGAAAGCGAACCTGAGAGGATTACTTAGCCCGGCCCCTGGTAAGGGCGGTGCAACTCCGCCTGGGGCAAAGACACCTGAGAATCACTACAACAGGCCCCTCCCCCAGAAGATCAAAGAAATCCAGCCAAGACCAAGTTCACTTAACAAGGAGAACAGCGGATTCTTAGCTGGACAAAATGACAAGGCGGAAAAACTCACCACAAAAAAAAGAGCAGGAGACAGGACCGAAGGCTAGGGACCTAATCAATACAGACATTGGTAATATGTCAGATCTGGAATTCAGAATGACGATTCTCAAGGTTCTAGCCGGGCTCGAAAAAGGCATGGAAGATATTAGAGAAACCCTGTCAGGAGAAATAAAAGCCCTTTCTGGAGAAATAAAAGAACTAAAGTCTAATCAAGTTGAAATAAAAAAAGCTATTAATGAGGTGCAATCAAAAATGGAGGCTCTTACTGCTAGGATAAATGAGGCAGAAGACAGAATTAGTGATATAGAAGACCAAATGACAGAGAATAAAGAAGCTGACCAAAAGAGAGACAAACAACTACTGGACCACGAGGGGAGAATTCGAGAGATAAGTGATGCCATAAGACGAAACAACATTAGAATAATTGGGATTCCAGAAGAAGAAGAAAGAGAAATAGGAGCAGAAGGTATACTGGAGAGGATTATTGTAGAGAATTTCCCTAATATAGCAAGGGGAACAAGCATCAAAATCCAGGAGGTTCAGAGAACACCCCTCAAAATCAATAGGAATCGACCCACACCCCGCCATCTAATAGTAAAATTTACAAGTCTTAGCGACAAAGAGAAAATCCTGAAAGCAGCACGGGACAAGAAGTCTGTAACGTACAATGGTAAAAATATTAGATGGGCAGCAGACTTATCCACAGAGACCTGGCAGGCCAGAAAGAACTGGCATGATATATTCAGAGCACTAAACGAGAAAAACATGCAGCCAAGAATACTTTATCCAGCTAGGTTATCATTGAAAATAGAAGGAGAGATTAAAAGCTTCCAGGACAAACAAAAACTGAAAGAGTTTGTAAACACCAAACCAGCTCTACAGGAAATATTGAAAGGGGTCCTCTAAGCAAAGAGAGACCCTAAAAGTATTACCAGAAAGGAACAGAGACATTATACAGTAACAATCACCATACAGGCAATACAATGGCACTAAATTCATATCTCTCAATAGTTACCCTGAATGTAAATGGGCTAAATGCCCCAATCAAAAGACACAGGGTTTCAGAATGGATAAAAAAACAAAACCCATCAATATGCTGCCTACAAGAAACTCATTTTAGACCTGAAGACACCTGCAGATTGAAAGTGAGGGGGTGGAAAACAATTTACCATGCTAATGGACTTCAGAAGAAAGCTGGGGTGGCAATCCTTATATCAGATCAATTAGATTTTAAGCCAAAGACTATAATAAGAGATGAGGAAGGACACTTCATCATACTCAAAGGGTCTGTCCAACAAGAAGATCTAACAATTTTAAATATCTATGCCCCTAACATGGGAGCAGCCAACTATATAAACCAATTAATAACAAAATCAAAGAAACACATTGACAAGAATACAATAATAGTTGGAGACTTTAATACACCCCTCACTGAAATGGACAGATCATCCAAGCAAAAAATCAACAAGGAAATAAAGGTCTTAAATGACACACTGGACGAGATGGACATCACAGATATATTCAGAACATTCTACCCCAAAGCAACAGAATACACGTTCTTCTCTAGTGCCCATGGAACATTCTCCAGAATAGATCACATCCTGGGTCATAAATCAGGTCTCAACAGGTATCAAAAGATTGGGATCATTCCCTGCATATTTTCAGACCACAATGCTCTGAAGCTAGAACTCAATCACAAGAGGAAATTTGGAAAGAGCACAAATACATGGAAACTCAACAGCATCCTTCTAAAAAATGAATGGGTCAACCAGGAAATTAAAGAAGAATTGAAAAAAATCATGGAAACAAATGTTAATGAAAACACAATGGTCCAAAATCTGTGGGACACAACAAAGGCAGTCCTGAGAGGAAAATATATAGCGATACAAGCCTATCTCAAGAAACAGGAAAGGTCTCAAATATACAACCTAACCCTACACCTTAAGGAACTCGAGAGAGAACAACAAAGAAAGCCTAAACCTAGCAGGAGAAGAGAAATAATAAAGATCAAAGCAGAAATCAATGAAATAGAAACCAAAAAAACAATAGAACAAATCAATGAAACTAGGAGGTGGTTCTTTGAAAGAATTAATAAGATTGATAAACCCTTGGCCAGACTTATCCAAAAGAAAAGAGAAAGGACCCAAATAAATAAAATCATGAATGAAAGACGAGAGATCACAACCAACACCAAAGAAATACAAACTATCATAAGAACATATTATGAACAACTCTATGCCAACAAATTCGACAATCTGGAAGAAATGGATGCTTTCCTAGAGACCTATAAACTGCCAAAACTGAACCAGGAAGAAATAGAAAACCTGAATAGGCCCATAACCAGTAAGGAGATTGAAACAGTCATCCAAAATCTCCAAACAAACAAAAGCCCAGGGCCAGATGGCTTCCCAGGGGAATTCTACCAAACATTTAAAGAAGAATTAATTCCTATTCTCCTGAAACTGTTCCAAAAAATAGAAATGGAAGGAAAACTTCCAAACTCATTTTATGAGGTCAGCATCACCTTGATCCCCAAACCAGACAAGGATCCCATCAAAAAAGAGAATTACAGACCAATATCCTTGATGAACAGAGATGCGAAAATTCTCACCAAAATACTAGCCAATAGGATCCAACAGTACATTAAAAGGATTATTCACCACGACCAAGTGGGATTTATTCCAGGGCAGCAGGGTTGGTTCAACATCCACAAATCAATCAATGTGATACAGTACATTAACAAAAGAAAGAACAAGAACCATATGATACTCTCAATAGATGCTGAAAAAGCATTTGACAAAGTGCAACATCCCTTCCTAATCAAAACTCTTCAAAGTGTAGGGATAGAAGGCACATACCTCAATATTATCAAAGCCATCTATGAAAAACCCACGGCAAGTATCATTCTCAATGGAGAAAAACTGAGAGCTTTTCCGTTAAGGTCAGGAACACGGCAGGGATGTCCGCTATCACCACTGCTATTCAACATAGTACTAGAAGTCCTAGCCTCACCAATCAGACATCAAAAAGAAATTAAAGGCATCCAAATCGGCAAAGAAGAAGTCAAACTATCGCTCTTTGCAGATGATATGATACTATATGTGGAAAACCCAAAAGGCTCCACTCCAAAACTGCTAGAGCTTATACAGGAATTCAGTAAAGTGTCAGAATATAAAATCAATGCACAGAAATCAGTTGCATTTCTTTACACCAACAACAAGACAGAAGAAAGAGAAATTAAGGAGTCAATCCCATTTACAATTACACCCAAAACCATAAGATACCTAGGAATAAACCT